>CAKNYM010031543.1:352-14770 GCA_932195095.1 Andricus curvator
CCAAAATCGTCGGAAAATATGTAGCCTTGTGTATATTGACGAGCCCTTACTCTGCTTCATTTTTTTTAAAGAAGAATAAAATAAATGATTAAATGTGAATTAAAAGATTCAAATAACAAGTATTAAAGAGGCGTGTGCTGAGTGCATACTTCAGAGTTCAGACCACCATTCAAACGCTGAAATATCGGTTCTCATTTGTTCTCTTTCGAAGAGGTAGGTATCTCCAACAAGCTGATTTTACCTGTTGGCGTTCCGCCTATCAAGAAATACTGACACCTGTATTTTTCTTCATATAGAATTTGATTGTATTGACGAATTTCGGAACGTTATTACAAATCTTGTTAAGAAATAAATAAAAAATCATGCCAGGTCTAGATAAGCGTTTTATATCACGCCTTTCCACCACAGGATTCATTTTTCAAAATTTTAACTCCAATATTACGGGTCTTCATACTGAAATAAGTTATACCTCCTCGCGAAAAACAACTATTTACATGGGACCAAAATTCAATTCAAAAATAAATCAAAACAAACAGTGCTCCAGTAAATCACAACGATTCAGTTCACTCTCTTAATATGAATCAGTGAAAAATTCACTGATTGAAATAGTAGTTGGGCATTTCACTGATTAATCAGTGATTCCGGACTTTTCACTAATCAATTCAGTAACACCAGAGTAAATCATGCGAGGCATAACCTCTAAGTTTTAAAGTAAAGCGTTGTTGTTATTCTTTTACTTAAGTAGCAAAAATAATTTTTTTAAGAAATAAATTTTTGAATTTTCGGACTGTAAGTGTGCTGAATTTACTGCGGGAAAAAATATACTCTGACTTGTATAAAAAGTACTTACTTGACGGGTGTGTACCTGACAGTCGAATCTCTAAAGTAAAGAAATATGTGAGGTTTTTTGTCATTTAGAATCATCATATCTTTTTACATTTTTTAGTATTTGATCACATTTATGGGTTTCAAGTTTTCACTATGATTATTTAATTTAATCTACTAAAATCTTATTTTATTATGACTGCTAAATTGACCTGGTGCAGTGCTGCCAACTCTCAAAAGTGAAACTTTCACTGAATGAATAAGTAACTTTTCACTGGTTGTCAGTGAGCGGATTCTAGCTATTTCAATCAGTGAGATTTCACTGACAATCAGTGACTTTTCACTGATTTAGATTTAGAGAGTACCTACGAAAGAACACTCCTCTACTTTTTAGTAAAATGGGATATTTATTGAGCTAGGAAATTCCACATTACAATATACAAATAGATATATTACATATAAATAAGACAATCTCATTTCAGAAAATCGAAAAGGTCGAAGAGGCATTTTCAAATATAACTGTGATCAAATTCGCAATGGCTTCACTAGCTGATGGCTTCGATAACTTACTCACAATTTTTCCGTTTCTTCTTTGTTCGATAAAGAAGCAATTGCTTATCAACGTTTCGTTTAACATTGACGATTCCTTTAGTTTGAAGTTTGATAAGCTCACATTAGTTATGAACGCCGAGAAGTTGATCGAAATGTTTGTTAATTATTTATGAATCACTACCTGAAATATTAACTGCATCATATAAACTCAAAATACTTTGAACTTTGTTAGTCATTTTTTCAATAGAGTTTGCGTATCCTCCAAGATTCTGGTTTTTCAGCTCCATGAGCTTTTCTACTTTCTTATTCTTTGCTGAATTTGATGTACTGCAAATATCAGGATAAATATAAAAATCATCAATGCTCCGCAAAATTCACGAGCACATGCGTGGATATGCTTACCAATATTTGAATTTATTGATAGATAGAATGAGCCCAACAGCCAGAGGCCAATTACAGAGCGTCAAAAGTACATTGTATTACCTATATTTATAATAATACATAGTAGTAGTATACTAATAACTAAACGAAGAGCTTATAATATTATATGTAATATATATATATATATATATATATATATATATATATATATATATATATCCACTGATCGCTGACAGTTCTACTGGGAGCCGGTGTCATCTTTTAATAGCAGTTGCTCCCAGTGGAAAAATGCGGTGGTTGTTGAACCCTTTTTTTAAATTATATATATACACTATCATTCACATGAACATACATTGCACATCATCCTATAAGATTTTTTTCATTTGATAAACGACTCTTTGATTTTTGGTAACAAATAATGTAGGGTAAATGTGACCAGAGTTATTCGGCATGCGCATGGAATCAAAAGGAATATCTACACAATTATTGCACAAAATTCATTATAATTACTAAATATCTAGAACTGTTTTGCATTGACGTGCATGTTTTAGAAAAGATACATTTGTATATTTCTCGTATTAAAGTTCTTTTTTAACAAAATAAATTTTCGACAGGTCTCGATGACATGTTATTTCCATACTTACTTTCAACTAATATTTGAGAAAAACAAGTCAGTTCAACAATTTTTCACGTTTGCACTTACAATCTGACAGTATCAGACATATACAATTTGCACAACAAATATTTTTTACCTCGGAATTGTGAAAGATATTCAAGAAATAATTACATATGTAACTAGTCGGTACATGTCTAGTCACACAGGTACACAGGGACTCAAAGGTTACTCTTATCTAACTACTTGATCAACAACTTATTTCCCTTCTAGTTTGAACTGCCCGAAGAGTTAGGCTTTATTTCTACACGTCAAGCTTTTCAGGGTAGTATAGAAATGATTATCTATCAGAGTCAAGAGTTTTCTGATTCCCTGTTGGCACCTTGTCCCTAGTAGAGGCCATCCTTTGATTTTTTTAGCAACATAATTTTTTTCACTATATAATTACAAAGTAATAGGTTTGCTTTGGAAATATATGACGTCGAACTGATAACAGAGTAGGTAAAACGTAGCGCTCCTCTTTTGATGTGTAAATCATCCCTTTTGTGGCATACGCTATTTAAGACCGTTCACGCATTTATAGGTTTTGCTACTGGTCACGGTATTTACCGTATTTTTATCGCAGTAGAATTCACCATAATACCTATTACTGTGATCATAAATTTCATCACGAGTTATTATTGAGAAGCAGGCTTCGTCAATCCCGCTGCACCATTTTGTCTTCGCCATCTCAGGCTTCCGCCTCACTCATCACCATGCCTAGAGAGCATGAGAAGAGAAAGGCGAAGAGAGGAGTAATTGTAATAATTATACGGAAAATCGCTGTTTTGTACAAATACGATATTACTTTTTCATATCAGCATTTCTCGAGCATGAGTATGGTGAAGATCTAATACTTACACACACTAGCGTTATGTTAATACAGCTGAACTCCTCATAACTCCTCTTATTAGTATTCATCATGTTTTTGTTAAATAATGTGATAAATTTTTTTATCTTTTCAATATTTCATTCAAGAGAATTAAAAAAATATGTCTTCAATCATGTAATTATGAATAAAAGAAAAAATAGGAGTTTCTGCAAATTTTTTAATTTTTAATTTTGTAATTTTTTTATCATTTTTAGTTTAAAAAATGGTATGGACTATTCGTCTCGACAGAAGCCTTTTCTCCTTCCCTTTCCCGGTTTCCCATCCCGTTGCCAGATCCGTAAGTTTAGACTTGACTGTGTTATAAATGTATATAAACGTATGGACTCTCTGGGCGTATAGACTCGGCCTTTAAAAAACTACATTTTTGGTTTTTTATGTATTTATGTTTCAATTTTTCCAGTGTTTTAATGATTAAAATATGATTTTATTGATATAATTGTGAATAACATAAAAACCAGGAATGTTCTCAAATTTTTACATTTTTAATTTACTTTTTTTCTAATTCCGTATATAATTTAAAATTATTGTCAATTAAAAATTTCTATTTAGAATGCAAATCGTAAATTGCAGCGCAGTTTCAAACGAAAACATATTTTGCAGACGTGTGCATGGATATACACCCAACTCTTCGATTCTATCCCCACGGTCTCGGCCTTCCTAGAACTATTGGCCAATGCAGTTTCTCAGCGCGCAGGGCGAACGACGATTGCGAATTTGGCCTCGGAACGGCCGCAGTGCGCAAGTACTCAGTCAAGTATATTGCGCAATATTATGCATTCCGATTGCAAACGGTTCAGCCGCCCTGAATGTTTACGCTCAGATCCCCCGTACTTGTGGCCAACGCTATTTGCAGGCAACCCACAAAACTGGACTGAAACCGAGAGTTCGGTGTAAATTCTTTATCGCACTTGACTACGAGCAGTGTGCGAGGTTGTCACGTTTCTCACTATTTCATAGAAGATTTTTTTTTTTTAAATGAGAACGCCTCAAGTGTGAAACTACAATATGAACATAGCTGCATTTTTATTCTCTGTTATCTCATTTGGTGTGATTTTTGTTGCAACTGGAAACAACACCGAATCGGCGTATTTTGAGGACCGACGTTTTTCTGTGTGGAGAAGGTTCTTAATTTACTTGAAAGTACGGTGTTTTTATTAACCATTGAGAATAGCATATTTCAATTTGATCTAATTCTGCTCATTGTTTGCTCGCAGTTATGTAAAATGTGAGCTGTATTCTGGAAATTTACATGTTAATATTGATCGTTGGTTTCTCGTGAACAAAGGTTTACAAAATTTGGACAGTCTATATTTATTTTTAATAACTCTTAATTCACTAAAACTTGACAAAATCTTATTATCTTGAGTATGAGGTCGAGTATCCTCAAATAATAAAAGTCGGAAATTGTCGGTACGTTCATGAGAAGTTTACAAAAAAATTAAAGAATTTCTCAAATTTTGTACCTCGACTTTAAGTGGTGGCATGACCTAGGAAAGTTGTGGCGAAAATCTCAAATTCATAACACACAGTCCTTATGATCTTTTCTGTAATCTAAGCCAATAAAACTTGAAAAATCTTGACGGGTTTTTGAGATATGACTAAAAATAACCAAGCGTGTCTGCGACGAATTTCAGTTGTTGTAGCAGCAAGTCTGGCCAATAATTGCGGTGATAGCCAACTGAGACTCGACCCAGACAAATTCAAACATTTATTGTAATATCTGGGGAGCCCATGAATATTTTAAAAGTTTAATTGGCTTATATTAAAGGTGAGATTTCACAGATTACGTTCCGTCAATTTTAGATTTTTTAAATAAGTATCTTAGGTCACAGCACGAGATGAAGTGAAGAAAAAAAAATCTGAGAAATTCTCGGCGATCACTGCTCCCGCGGTCGACAGTAGTAATCGCTGACTGAAACTTGACATTTGAGACTTGGACATTTGTGGTTGTATCTCGAGAATACGTGAAGATTTTCTAAGTTCAATTGGCTTAAATTAAAGATAAGACCTTAAAGACTGTGTGTTATGAATTTATGATTTTTGCTACAACTTTCCTAGGTCACACTACAAGTTAAAGTCGAGATACAAAATTGGAGAAATTCTTGATTTTTTTTTTGAACCATTCACCGACAATTTCCGACGGTGGTGTATATCTGAAGGCTCTATTAGCCCTTCCGCTGTAAACAGGGGTCTGTGAGACCCAGTCGAAATTTACTGCGTCGGTATTTTTAATTGTTTATATGCAATAATTTGTTTGAAAAAAATTCGTTCCTATTACTGTTCGACTGATCCATAAAGTATAAGGTTTAATAATTTTGTATAAATTTTGCCACATTTTTCCAATCACTTCAACAAAATAAAAAACCCTTGAGTCTCACAGACCCGCGTTTACAGGGACAAGGTGCCAAAAAAACGTTTACAGCGTAAGGGTTAATAATAAATCAAGCTATACAAAATTCTGAGATACAAGTCATATAATCTTCGTCATTGGACTCAGAATTAAATAATCCAAATTAGTACTTACCGTTCATGCAATTCTCTTCGAACCTTTTGCACACACTTTTATCCTACCTCTGTTCGGCAACCCCCTTTTCCAACAACTCACCATAAAAGATTATGAAAGATGGTAGAAGAAGAGAAGTTTAAGGGCAAAGTTGAAGGGTAGGAAGAGGAGAGGGGCTTACGAGAATGGGGAAGGGGTACCGTAAGATGGTTAGAGGGATGGTGAGGAGAAGGTGATATAGGAGGCAACTTATCGGAGATTTAGTAGTTACGGGTTATGGAAAGGAAGTAGACTGATCGAGGATTAAGGCAGGTGACCATCGACAATGGGTGTAGGCGAATAGGACCAAATGAGTAGAGGGAATACAGGTGAAGGTTGTTTAGGAAATGAAAAGTGGAGCAGAGAGTGGAAGCGGGTAGGGAGGTTTAAATTTATTTCTGGACTGCATAAATCGAAATTTCGGGATGTCTGTAACTGTTTCAGTAACAGAACTTGCAATCAGATCTTGCGTCACGCGTAAGATTATGCATATGCAGAAGATCTTACATATCAATTGGTCTGAATCTCCAATGTCTTCATAACCGAATTGTTCTGGGTACAGCTTACATTGTTTTAAATAGAAGAGATCCTCGCCTAAAAATGGTCAGGAAGCACGAGATGATTGGCAATGTAACGTTCCTTTACAAAGCCGCAGAGCCGGCCGCCGAGAGCTGAGGATGAAAAATTCCGCCAACAGCTTCACGACAAGAAAATCGATGGAAACTTTCACAGAAATATAGAAGATCGGCCCTTGTCGAAAGGGCAAGCTTTTGCTTTCCTCAGATCATCGTCACTTTATTCAGGTACACAGAGTTTTATTTTTTCGTGCCAGGACGGTGTAATTTCCACCTCAGTATACTGTGACTGCATTTTACGTTATCAAGTTCCTAGCGACAGATGCAGAGCGTGCCATGCACACCATGAGTACCTATAACGCATACTATTCAGGATGTCCTTATCACGTGCTTTACTACTATCCTTGCCGCTCTTACGGTGTTGGCCACGACTGCTCTTTCGAATGCTCCGAGGGAAATAGAGTCAATTGTCAAAAACTAGAAGTGCCTAATTTTCTGGAACTACGATTTTCGGACGGGAGTCTCCATTGCACATTCGAGGCCTGACATCGTTCTCCAACACTTCGAGAAGTCAACTCTATTCGTGATCGATTTCTCAGATCCGGCCGACTACAACATCACTGCCAAGAAGAAGGAAAAGGAGGAGCGGTGTCAAGACCTTAGAAGGAAGCTGCAACGAATGAGGTGCGAAACTATCACTGGATCGTAACCTTAAAGCCATACCCGCGTGCCAAAAAAATGCCAAGGCACTTGCGAGATGGATGCAGAAAGCTGTCATCCGTGAGTCGCTTCGTGACCTCATAACACACGAGGATTTCGCCGGTCTGTCGTTGTGATTTCGCAGTGCCCTGTGGCCACCCACCTCATGGTCGTGAGGCGTGGCCATAGGTGTGATTTACCGCGGTAACGTTTCAGCTGCAACCACGACTCACGACCATGAGATAGGTGGTTACAGTCTGCGATGGACTCCAAACGATGATCTGGCAAAAGTCTCGTGAACCGTGAGGACGACCCCAGGATGACCGCCTTCTGCATTTTCTCTGTAAGTGTCTCGGCATTTCATTGTGACGCTAGTATGCTTTTCAGGCTATGAACCTCCAAGAGCATCGATGATCAGAACGACTAGCTCAACAGAATATTCTGGGTAAAACCATCGTAAATCTCTTGTAGGGTCTTTATACCTCTCTTTCTTTTCATTCTCTTTGGCTTCACTGTTCTTGTCAGCTGGTGCTCAAAAATCGATCAGGAACATGGTTTGTTTCTCGAAGTCAAAGAAAACTATGTCAGGCCTTGTATGCGCGACAGAAACAATTGTCGTGAATATGTAGCTCTAGTAGATTTGGCACTACTCATTTTCGAAAATTGACTCTATGCCGCATTCTTCCTTTGGATGTACATCGTTCCCGCGTGAATTGAATAACCAGGTAGTATGTGTCCTAAGTGGGCATGACACGCTCTGCAGTTATCATCGGAAATGTATTGGTTCAAATTGTGGCGACGGTATGCTAAAGTAGAAATGATGCTGTCTTGGCACGCCAAAATGAAACCCTTCGTGCCCGACTTAATTCTGGATGATTTACGGGAAGTAAACGTTAGCCCAAACGACATCGACTGCTCCTTAACATTTTTGTGGAAGAAGCCGTGCATCCTCTTGTCGAGGAGCTGTTCGCGGAAGTTTTTCTACTGTGTTTTTTTCATTAGGACCTTCAGGAGTGAGTACTCGAGATGAATAATGTTTAATGCTTCTTGCTAACTCCTGATATTGAAGACAAGGCCAAGTGTTTCAACAGTTTTCTCCACTACTTTGTACAGGAACACTCCGTTACCAACTTCTTCGTGTTTCCTGACCATTTCAAGAAGATGATCTAGTTCATTTGCGACTACATGTGCTGTACCCAGAATGGTCCTCTTGCGAAGACATTCGAGATTCAGTATTTTGCGACCACCTTGACGGCGTGGGATGCAAAGTCGCGGAATGAACTACTTAAGGTTCAAGCTTTTGTTCATGCGTATAACCTTTCGTCACCCTATGTTGAGGGATCTGACATCATCCATCGTCCGTGGAATCACACCAAATGAATAGAGTAGTAGCGGAACGGCTAGCATGTTCGTTGAAGATACTTGGTTTCTTGCTGACAGTTCGGAAGACCAAATGTTTCGGATAAAACGTTTGTATCTGCATCGCAGAGCATCCTTCATAGATGTCACGTTCTGAACGCGACTCTGTCGAGGAGCTGAGGGTCCTCGGAAACGCCAGTAAATCATCCTCGCTTCAAATGAATCTTGGAGTATTTTTCTAACCCAAACTCCATTCCAGTTTCCTGAGTGTACTTCTCGACAATCTTTAGAGCTACATTCAGTTGCTCTGCATTTCCAGCATAGATCTTGAGGTCATCTATGTAAAATACGTAAGTGACCTTATGCTTTCGATATCCAGATTCACCACAAAAGTACTTTTGGGAAACGTGAAGTGTGAGAGATAGTGCCAATAATGTGAGGTGTAATAGGATAGGGCTCATGGTATCGCTCTGAAAGAAACCTCTCTGGAAGGTCCACAGCATACCCCGCTTTTTTGCTGCAATTTTGTACCGGCAGCATGAAGCGGAGTTTCTACAGAGTAGCCGTCCTAAAGACGTGCTGCCTTCCGTGGAGCGAGGAGCATAAGAGCACACATCCCTGATATATCTCTGCCAGTTTCTCTGGCGTCATCAATCGCGAATCTTTAGTAGCAGTGTAACTCTCCTCAAAGTTTTGGGAATGAAGTTCACTCGCCGTCCTTCCATTATTAGTGGGAAAACGATGCAGTCCATGGCCTTTTGTAAGAGCGTTGGATAGATGCCCCCCCCCCCCCGGCAATTTAAAGGGAGATTTCCGTCGCAGCCAATGACATGCTAATTAGGGGCGTATCTGGACGCTTCTGGGCCCCTTTCGGAGCCCTATTGGGTCACACGTAAGAAAACCCTACGCTCCCCTGGATGGGGTCGATACTCTAACGCCACAAGGCCCCTGACTGCTGTTTCGGAAAGACCAACAATTAGAATTCAGCCCGTTTGCTTCGGTTTGATTCCCTGTCTATTAAAGAATACTCTCCAAGAGTCTGTACATAGAGTGGGGTTCTGGAAACTCAGAACGACCGTCGGATCCTCGGAAGTACCAGAAATCAGTGCGGTCGCTCTGCGGTGCATTTGTAGACACTCAGTCCCCTGAATCGCCAAGTTTAGGTATTCCTTGAACCTAAGCGATGGTATCCTTTCCACCAGCCAATCCCTCGACCAGATGTAGGCAGCCTGCACTAGGATGGCTCCCGACCTGAGGAAGATATCGTCGAAACTGCGGGGCGCGTGCCTGCGGGGTAATGCGTCAATCTCATTAGAGATTTCCTCCCTTGGCTTGTCCAGCTCCCGTAGAGTTAGACAGGATCTAGGATAACCCGACGCGACGACAATCCTAACCATGGTTTTGTTAGCCATCTGTGCGAAATTGAGAATCTGTTTTTCGAGAGCCTTCGGCGATTTCAACTCCCTGCTCGGATGACAGTCTTTGGAGTACTTCCTCCTCTTGCCCGTAGGTCGAGTAGTGGGAGTTGCTTCAGATGATGTTGCGTTATAGAAAAACCCTCAAAAAGAGCCCTGGCTGCTGTTTGAGGGCCGCACTTGGCGGGCTTTCTTTTTATGATCACCGTTACGGTTTTTCCCCTTTACAGAGAGCCCAGTCATCATTCCTTCAACCAAGGTAACTTGGGTGTTGTCATCGATGTTAATGGTCTTCGTTAGTTGTGGTGAGTCGGCCTTTGTGTAGCCGTCCTCATTTGGCGATGGATTAAATGAGGGGCACGAGTCGGAGCTTTCGTTATTATGGTTGTTTTCATTTTGCTGGGCATGATACTCCCAGGAGTAGTTAGGGAAGTGAAGAACATCCCTTGTAGAGGCAGAGCCCCGCTTGTAGAGGGAGGGTCTACACGCCAGGATGTTCAGGAATTTGGTATTTTTGGTGCCATTCAGCCCTTGGTGCGGATATTAAATCATGGCTTGGGAGGATGAGAACTCGCGCCCTCAATATTCCAGGGGGCTTTGCTATTACCCCTGGAAGGATTGCTTAGTAGTTCAGGTGACACAGACAAGAGTCTTTCACGTCTCCAGAGCAGCCACACCTCGCGATGCGGTCCCTATCGTTCATCTTTTCCAGGTCTCTGTTCTGAAGCTTGAAGCTACAAGTTCACGTGTGACAGAGTGCGTGCATAGAGACTAGCGATTGCCAGCACCAGTTTCCCCCTAGTGAAGACCCCTTTGAAGACTAAGTTGACTGAGACATAGTTGCATATGCAGAAATATTTTTAAACCATATTACTTTGAGCACGAGAGGCTAAGAAAACGGCGTCGCTGCACTGAATCGAAATATTTTTACCCCTGGAAAATTCAGAAAATGCTATAAATGCGTATCACAAATCTCGCAAGTCTTGTTTCTGCATCAACGAATTATGAAATTTTAAGCCCATTTTCAGTCGTGAATGTTAAGAATACGCACTGATTGCTAAGTGACGTCTTTGTCCTAAGTCCCTCAGAAGCATCAAATTTGACGTTGAAAATCAAAACAAAAACCACTTAATCCACTCTCCATTATGTTCGCTACACTTCTTCCACTCTCCATATATGTCCGAAATATCAAGAAGTGGTTGAAAGTAATCAAAATTTTGTGCTAAACCGATTTTACTGAGAGAAATATATGCATAAGAATGTTTTCAAATGCAATTTGCAATGTATCTCTAGAACATTACCTAACAAATTTTTTGAAAAAAAAAAAATGTTTGTTCCTACAATTTTTTGTCAGAGTTTGTATTTGAAAATTTTCCCAGTAGACCACGCAACATATTTTTTTTCATTTAAATCAGTTCAGCCGTTTTCGAGTATAACCACTTCGCGCTCGGTCATATATTTATCTCGCGCTTCGCGCTCGATTATGTATTCACCTCGCGCTACGCGCTCGGCTCCTCTAGATTTTTGAACTTCGTGTTCGACTTCGATGAAAAGAAAAAGTTTGTTTGCAAATATTATAAAATTATCAAAACCTCTACATATTAAGTGATTGTTAAATTTGTTTTTATTTTAAACTGAAAAGGAACTTTATTTACTCAAGGTTCTATCGACCTTAAGGAACACATTCTCATCCAGACACTCGCGCTTCGCGCTCGATATTTGATTTGAAAATCATTTGAACCGTATGATAGAAACAAAAAAGTTTGAGCGCACTTACGGCGTGCGATTTGGTAAATACACTGAGCGCGCACTTTGTGCTTCGTGTTATATCTTCTTCATATACAAATTACTAAATTGGTATTTGATTTCAAATGAAAAGTAATGATATAATTAAGGCGACAAATTTTATTAGTTAACATTTTATTTTAGCTTGTGCCGTTTATCAAAAAAGTTAATTTTTTCATTTTGAATATATTCTTACGACAAAAATTGATTACGGGTTTGTAAGTCTTTTTTGAATGCACAATTTTTTTTTCATTCATATGTTTTCGTACCTTGCATTGTTTTTTCAAAAATTTGATTTTTTTTTACTGTCAATGTTATTTTCACGAATAAAACAAAAACCACGCATCCTATCGAAACATGAGTCACAATAAATTTGTACCTCTTCCTTGGATGAACAAATTTTGTTTCAGTCATTTTTTCGTAGCTGGTAATATTAGTCTGAAAATTTGATTTTTCTATTTTCAATGCTGTTTTTTACGAATAAAACAAAAACTGCGCGTCATATCAAAAAGTGAATGATAAGAAATTTGTAGATCTTTTTTAGGTGCACAATTTTGGTGAGATGATCTTTTCTGGTATCTTGCATAGTTTGACAGCAAAATGGCTTTTTTGATTTTTCATTAATTTTTTGTGCGATCAAAATTTGAATTTTTTATTTTTCAAAAAATTCAAAAAGTTGTTATGAAAATATTATAGGGTGTTCAAAAAGCAACGTTTTTCTCCTCTTGACTTTTTTTCATATCGTGCGTTTTTCGGCTTAAAATATTCATTTTCGTTTGTTTTTTGGAATTTTGAAAATGCTATAACTCCAGTAATTTTTTTTTATCACGAAAAGTCATAAGAATATTTTGTTCGTCATTTTGCGTACTACTAATAACCGTACATAGAATTTTCAAATCTTCCAAAAAAGTGGTCTTAAAAATTTTCAAAATATGCTCACTTTTTGGATTTTCATCCAAAATAGCTGGTTAACGAACTCGTTCTCTATTTTTCGGCCATAAAAAAGTGTGCCAAAGCTCAATCAAATCTGATCATTTTTTCGAAAGTTATCGTGGCTACAGACAGACAGACAGACAGACAGACAGACAGACTGACAGACAGACAGACAGACTACAGACTACAGACAGACAGACACCTTGGTAAAAATCGTTTTTTCTAGCTCAGGGGGTCTCAAAACGTGGAGATTTGATGAAAACCGACTATGTCAATTTTTACATAAAACCAATACCTTCTCATTAGAATGAGAATGTAAAAATCCGAGCGTTATTATTGTTCAAAACTGAGTTATTAGGAACACCGTAAATTGCGCTTTCTTCGGCCTGACTAAGATCTCGTGAAACACCTCCCACCACTCACAACTACATCTTTGCGCATCACCTATAATACCCGTCCGTGTAACGTGCACTGCGCTGCGCAGTTAAAAGAAGAGAGTGCAGTTGTGAGTGGAGAGGGAAGTTTTCATGAGCCTTCCCTGTCTCTTAAAACTCTGGTCTGCTGGCTCCCTTTCCATCGCTCGTCTTGTAAAATCCTAGCTTTCTGAGTTAGACCCCTTATCTCGGCGCACGTCACACATGCTCACCCCCGAAAACCCTTTTTCGATGTTCAAAGTGGGTTGCCAGATATTTTTGTCGGAATAAAAAATAGTAAACTTAGTCACTTAGTTAGGTCTGGGATCGCCATTATGCACAGGTGCAACCTGACTTAGAATCGCCCGACGAACCTGGTTTTTTCGACGGAAAAGAAGGAACATTTATGACCTCTGGAAAAGAAATCTCAGTTAGAAGGGTTTGGTTAGTAAATCTGAACCCTGAGGGACCTTATTTTTCTGCTGTGCAAGAAACAACTTTTTGAGGCACTTTGACTCAGGTAAAGGATGGGGATCCTTCTTAACAGTTCTGTGTCAAAGCTAAATAGATCGGATCTATTAGATCCGACCTATTGGCCTGGGATGAACCGTATACTCAAGCTTTATTTTGGCGTTAGGCTAAAAGTGAACACAGAATACGAACTTTCGAAAAGGGTTGCCAAGGGTTACTGTCAGGGGGAGGGGTTTGAAAACCGCTGTGCTTTCGATAGAGCACATGCAGTACTACATTTCGTACATTTGCTCATCCTTAATCTCGACGGGCTGGAAACCGAATAAAAAATCGTAACAAAAGTGACCTTTTTCGGCGTCCTGACAGGGTGAAGTTAGACAACGATGCTGACCCGTCTTCAATTCACTCTGTTACATTATTCTGAGTTGATTTTACCCTTAATCTCGATGGGCTAGCATTTTTACGGTCAACTTTACGCCTATTTTATGGACCATTTGATTTTATGAAAATAAGATTGTCGATAAGCCAGAAACATAAGCTTAAAAAATACTAAGTGTCCATTTTTTTCATTTCTTATTGAAAAAACACCCTCTACGAAGAATCGAACTTATCTTGATGCATATGAGAAAGCAAAGTGGTCACAAACTCAGCACAAATAAGTACACCCATACACCAAATACCGCTATTTCGTAGCGGTATTTCTGTTTTTTTCCACAATTTTTTCTTAATTAGTGTCAGGAAAATAACTTAATTTTGTAACAATATATCGAATCACTTTAATATTATCATCAATAGCACATAAATTGTGCAATAATTCATGTAATTATAGTTCCCTTACAATTTATCCGGCATCCACTGTCAATAATATGTCTCTTGGACACGGCGTCCCGGAAGGCGATATAAATGGAGCAAAAATGTAGAGAA
>CAKNYM010031544.1:612-18634 GCA_932195095.1 Andricus curvator
GACCTTAGGGAAGTAGGGCAAAAAAGGGTATCCGAAAAATAAAATTGCTTAATATTGAAGTTAACAAACATAATTGTTTAAACAATTTCTTATTGTTTTTAATACTATTCTCTTTGAATAATGTTAGAAAGTTGCGCTTTTTTCTGAAATTTTCCACTTTTTGTCTATTTTTCACTTAGAGTGTGGTAATAATTGATGAAATTCAACAAACATAATTGTTTAAAAAAAATTATTATTAGTTACAACTATCTTCTATAGTAATGCTATGTAATTGCGGTTATTTCAGAAATTTTTCACGTTTTGTCAACTTTTCACTTAGAGCGAGGTAATAATCATAGCAATTCAACAAACACAGTTGTTTAAAGAAATTATTATTGTTTATAACTATCTTCTTCTATATTAATGCTAGATAGCTGCGGGTTTTTTCTAAAAATTTTCACTTTATGTCAATTTTTCACTTAGAGTGAGGTATGAATAAATGATATTTAACAAACATAATTGCCTAATTAAATTATTATTGTTTATAACTATATTCTCCTATAATAATGCTAGATAGTTGCGGATTTTTCTAAAAAATTTAACTTCTTGTCCACTTTATACTTAGAAGATAATAATAATTTCAAGTTAACAATTATAATTGCTTAAGCACTTATCATGGTTTATAACTATCGTCTCATAATTTTTCAGCTTTTCTTTACCTTTTTAGTTAGGAACAAATGCGGGCGTCCGCATGAAAATGGTCCTTATGACCGATATGGAGTTACATACAGAATCATATAACCGGATAAGCTCCCGGCATTTTAAGCTCAAGACGAACCCTTTAGGTTTAAAAACGAGTGGCCGGGAATTTTTGAAGTTGTAACATCGAAACCCCGCTTTTCGAGAAAAACACATTTAATGTTGGCGAGAACCATAAGCGCACATGTTACACTTTTTCTTTCAAAATGAAATATACCCATTTCCGCTTGCTTTCAGGACTTAAATATAGTGTAAAAAATGCAGTATAGGTATTAGTATTATTCGCCCCTTAAATAAAAAAATAATAATCTTGACCCTGACTTAGAAAAATTCGTCATGCGGACGCCCACAAATAATAAATATTAATATTAATTTTAACAAAAAGGCTCTCAAGGAAAATTTATATTTAATATGAATTATGTGTAGAAAACGAGGTAGAAAATTTGAAGAATGTTTCAAATATCTATTTTATTTCAGACAAATATAATAACAAAAAAGAAAGAGATTGTTTAAGAAATGATTCTCTCTATATTGTTTATTTATTATATGTTCATAACTAAAAAGACAAAGTAAAGTTAAAAATTAAAAAAAAACCGCAACTTTCTAATTATCTAAGAGAGGACAGTTATAATCAATAATAAACTGTTATAACAATTATGTTTATTAACTTGCATTAGTTATTACCTCATAAAGTAAGAAGTTGACAAAAACCAATTATTAAGTCACTCGAAGCGAAAAGTGAATAAAAATTGGAATATTTCAGAAAAGATTAAAAATAATAATAAATTGTTTAAATAATTATGTTTGTTATCTTGAATTAATTATTACCTCACTCTAATTGAAAATTCGATCAGAAGTGAAAAATTTAAGAAAAAACTGTAACTTCCTATCATTATTCTGAGACAATATAATTATAAATAATAATGAATTATTTCAGAAATTTCTGGTGAATTTAATTGATCATTGCCTTGCTCTAATTGAAAAGATTAAAATAAGTTGAAAATTCCGAAAAACCGCGACTTTTCAAATCTATTCTAAGAGAAAATTGCTAAAAACAATAATAAATTGTTTAAACAATTCATTTAAACTTCTAGTTATTAGTATGAAGTAGGATTTTATGTATTATAAACAATTTGTATTTCAAAAAACCGCAAAAAAATTATATTTAGCGCCAGAAACTCGCGAAACACAATTTTTCACTTATGGGGTTTTTTGGGACCCTATAAAACAGACTTATGGTGGTGATATTTAAAAATTAAGTTTTCATTCGTATTCTATTGCTAACTGTGAAAAGAAATGTTGAGTTTCAACTCGATACACCTAGTATTGACGATTCTGAATAAAACTTACAAAAACGTCTTTTTACATTCTCATTCTAATCAGAAGGTATTGGTATCAAGTAAAATTTGACTTAGTCTGGTTTCATCAAATCTCCACGTTTTGAGACCCCCTGAGCTAGAAAAAACGATTTTTACCAAGGTGTCTGTCTGTAGTCTGTCTGTCTATTGGCACCATAACTTTCGAAAAAATGATCAGATTTGATTGAGTTCGTTAGCCAGCTATTTTTGATAAAAATCCAAAAAGTTAGAGCATTTTCAAAAATTTTGAAACCATTTTTTTTTTTTAATTAAAAATTTTTATGTGAGAAAATTTGTAGGGCTTAACAGTCTAAACAATTTATCCTCATGACATTTTTCGATAAAAACAAAATTATCAGAGTTATAGCATTTTCAAAATTCCAAAGAACAAACCAAAATGAACATTTTAAGCCGAAAAACGCACGATATTAAAAAACGTCAGGAGGAGAAAAACGTTGCTTTTTGAACACCCTATAAGATTTTCATAACAACTTTTTGAACTTTTCGAAAATTCAAAAATTCAAATATTGATCGCACAAAAAAGTAATGAAAAATAAAAAATTCCATTTTGCTGTCAAACTATGCAAGATACGAGAAAAGATGATTTAACCAAAATTGTGCACCTAAAAAAGATCTACAAATTTGTTATTATTCACTTTTCGATATGACGCGCAGTTTTTGTTTTATTCGTAAAAAACAGCATTGAAAATAGAAAAATCAAATTTTTAGACGAATAACACGAGCTACGAAAAAAATGACAAAAACAAAATTTGTTCATCCAAGGAAGAGGTACAAATTTGTTGTAAATTATGTTTCGATAGGATGCGTAGTTTTTGTTTTATTCGTGAAAATAACATTGACAGTAAAAAAAAAATCAAATTTTTGAAAAAACAATGCAAGGTACGAAAACAGATAAATGAACAAAAATTTTGCATTCAAAAAAGATTCACAAACTTGTCATCAATTTTTGTTGTAAGAATATATTCAAAATGAAAAAAATTAACTTTTTTGAAAAACGGCACAAGCTAAAATAACATTTTAACTAATAAAATTTCTCGCCTAAATTATATCATTATTTTTCATTTGAAATCAAATACAAATTTAGTCATTTGTATATGAAGAATATATAACACGAAGCACAAAGTGCGCGATCAGTGTATTGCGGTGCGCGAAGCGCGACGACCAAATCGCGCGCCGTAAGTGCGCTCAAACTTTTTTGTTTCTATTATACGATGCACACAACCGAGCGTGGTACGCAAGGTTCAAATGATTTTCAAATAAAATATCGAGCGCGAAGCGCGAGTGTCTGAATGAGAATGTATTCCTTAAGGCCGATAGAACCTTGAGTAAATAAAGTTCCTTTTCAGTCTAAAATAAAAACAAATTTAACAATCACTTAATATGTAGAGGTTTTGATAATTTTATAATATTTTGCTCAAAAATCTAGAGGAACCGAGCGTAAAGCGCGATGTAAATACGCCCGAGCGCGTAGCGCGAGTTGAATACATAATCGAGCGCGAAGCGCGAGATCCAACAGTCGCGCGCATTAGGCGCGCTCAAACTTGCGAGCCAAGCGAGCCGCGCGCGATGAGAATGTGCCCGCGAGGCGGGCAGATTTTTTCTTATGGGAAATACGTGTTGAACTTGATGGGGCTTGCGGAACCTCTAGATATAATTTTAAAAATACGAATTTTTTTTGGGGGGGGGGAGGATTCGAAAAAGTTTGGGGCGATATGCATTCAAATTCGAGAAAAAATATTTTCAATGCATTCTGAAGAGCACAACTTCGCAAATTTTACCATTTTTAACGTTTCAAAAGTGAGATTTGACTGCAATTTTTAATATATCAATTTACAATAATTCGTCTAGGTCACAGAATTTGAAATTGATAAAATTTACACGTTAGTATCTCACATATTATTCATTTTTCAACGTTTTAAATTTAAAATTCATTAATCTTTATGACTTTGAATTTTAGAATATTGTACAGTTAGGCTGATTCAATGTACATATTAATGTAATAATTACATTTAATCACACAATAATTGAAAAGTTAAGAATAACCATTGTTCTAAATAGTGTTTGTAGCAATACATTTTAATTTGACGTATTTTCAAGGTTCAACTTCCCTTAATTTTCTGAATTGATGCAAATCTTACTAAAGTAATATACCTTTGATGATATTTGGTGAAATATAAGAATTTAAATGTTTATAAACAGTTTAGATAAACAAATTAAAATTTGTGTGCAGTTAAACGTAGAAAAAAATCGGTTTCTAAATCAAAATAGCTTGAGAATGAATAATAGCACTGCATGCTAAGATTCACTCAGTGAAAATTCCTGGAATATTTTATAATTAATACTTAACTATGATCAATTGTTTTTAAAAATATTTATTAATACATTTTTATTGATGTTTGTGACTAACTTAGACTTTCAACTCAATCTCAAGCTATTTGAACGGAAGGAAAAAATTCGTTGTACTTGAACTTCCAAAATATTTGGAAATTGTTCATCTAATTTGTTTATGAAAATATAAATTGTTATATTTTACCAAATATTATCAAACATATATTATTTAAACTTTAAAACTTTTATTTAATCTTTTAAACCTTTTAAATATCTTTCAAAATGATTCAAATGTTTCCTAAAATTTGTTTTAAGTTTCTGAACAATTTTTTAAATGGCCTTGAGATCATACTTTTTTTCGACAATTTTGGATATCTTAAAATTAATTTTTTCAAAATAAAAACTAATTGTTAATTTTCCTAGGAATCTAACGAAATTTTATTTATTCACTTGACACCTTTCAGAATTCTTAAAAAGATTCTTCTTTTGGAAATATTCAAAAATCTACATTGAAAAAAATGGTTGAAACCTTTTCTAAGTTTTGAATTATTTTTGATTCGTTTCAAAATTTCTATAAAGGTTTCTAAAAGATAAATCAAAATCGTTACATTTTTAACCTACAAAGATGCGAATTTCCAAAGAAAAAACATTAAATTATAACCAAAAACAGTTGAATTTTCAAGTCAAATAGACGAATTTTTTACAATACAGTAGAATTTTCAACTCGAAAAGTTGAATTTGCAACAAAAAAGTTAATTTTCAACCAAGAAAGATGACTTTTCCACCGTGAAAGATGAAGTTTCTACCAAAAGACGAATTTTGAACGAGTTGAATTAAACAAAACAAAACGAATTTTTAACAAAATAGTTGAATCCTCAAACAGATGAATTTTCAATCAAAAAAGATGAATTTCTGAAAATGTAATCGCTACATTTTCAGTTAAAAAAATAATTTTCAACACATATAAAATTAGTTTTCAACTAGTTGTATTTAACAAAAAAAGACAAAATTTAAAAAAAAATCGAATTTGAAAAAAAAAGTTACATTTTCAACCAAAAAAGTAAATCTCGCATAAAAACAGAATTTTTAACAAAATGGTTCATCTTTCAACCAAAAAAAGTTAAATTTTCAACAATAAATATTAATTTTTCACCAAGAAAATTAATGTTGTACAAAAAAGATACATTTTTAACAAAATACATCAATTGTTAACAAAATTGCTGAATTTTTGAGCGAAAGAGACAAATTATCTACAAAGCAGTTGAATTCTCAACCCGAAAATATGAGTTTTTAACAAAAAAGTTTATTCTTCACCAAATAGTTGAATTTTTAACCAAATAGTTAATGTTTTATCAAATAGTTAAATTATGAACCAAAAGTTATGAATTTATAGCAAAAAAAAATAATTTTCAACAACACAGTAAACCTTAAAAAAAACAACAATTTTTAACAAAGTCGTTCAAGTTTTACCCGCGCGTATTAATATTATAGATCAATCGATTTTCCTCGAATCAAGGAATCTTTTCCGTTCTTGCATCAATTTTGAATTATGTTAGTGAAAAAAGTTTTACTATAAAAAATCGTGTTTTCAAATATTATGCATTACCATAGCTTCCTTACTCTTCAATAAAATGTATAAATGTTATGGGTCAATCGATTCGTCTTGAATCAACACAACTTTTCTATTCTCGCATCAACTTTAAATTATGAGAATGAGAAAATTTTTACTATAAAAAACGATTTTAAAAATATATAAATTACCATATCTTTCCTACTATTTAATAAAATGTATTAATATTGTAGATCAAACGATTCGTCTCGAACCAAGGAATCTTTTATATTCTGGCATCAACTTTGAATTATCCTAATGAAAAAAGGTTTACTGTAAAAAACCGATTTTCTAAATATTATTGAGTGCTAAAAAAAAATTCAATAAATATTTTTAGAAATCTTCTAGTCAGTTTCAAGATATTAGTGAGGAAAATAAGCCCTCCAAATTTCATCAATTTATCTGCAACAGTTTTCTAGTTATCGTATTCACAAAAAAGCGAAAAATTGTTTCTTAACAAAGTGTTTCTACCAAAATTTTCAAACAAAATAGTCGAATCCTCAAGCAAAAAAGAGTGTCTGGTAAGAGATAAGTTTTTCCAAAAATAGTTGAATTTTTATTTTAAAAAAATTTCAGCTTCACTTTTCAACGACAAAATATGACTTTTAAATAAGAAGTACATTTTCTATTAAGATACTGGAATTTTCAACCTAAGAACACGATTTAAAAAAAAAACAGTTGAATTTTCAACAAAATATAGTTGAATTTTTTAACCAAACAGTATCAATGTTTAACAAAATTGCTCTCGTGTTGAATTTTCCATCAAACAGTTGCATTTTGTAATTTCCACTAAAATAGATGAATTTTCAAATTAAAAAGATAAGTTTTCAAAAAAATAGTTGAATTTCTACCAAAAAAAATTTTAGTTTGGCTATTTAACAACTAAATATGAGTTTTAAATAAAAAAGTACATTGCACATTTTCTATCGAGAAACTTAAATTTTCAACCCAAGAAGACGAGTTTTCAACAAAACAGTTGAATTTTCAAGATTTATTATAATAATTCTTTATTTAATTTCATTTTACGTGTCTTCGAAACTAAGAAGCTTCAAATTTTAGAGTAATAAACTCCATCGGAAATTATTTCTAAACTGGAACCCAAAGGGACAACAGCTTAATTTTATTGTCGGGAATCCCCGTAATAAAGTTTACAATTCTATTTACAATGTCCAGTTTAAATATCTCAGGTACGTCAGTCTTCTAAAATGTAATCCCAGGCGAGAAGAAGCAAGTGAGGGGTAACTCGCATAGCGGAATGGTGGGAGTATACTTAGCAGGTAGACGAATGCGAATCGGGAATCGGCCGTTTAAACTCTATATATCTATAATAATCCCTCTTTCTTATTAGCATTTATGGCAAATAACAGAGCTGTCTGAACATAGACACAAGCTGTTGTAAATAGAATGAAGTTTTCCAGTGTATAATAGACGTGATTACGAAATTTCGGGGGGAGGAGGCTTGAGCCCCCTCAGCCCCCCCCCCTGGCTTCGCCACTGTAAGGAATAAAATAAGCCCTACAGCCTTAGGATTATATAATAGTTGCAACTTGTACCTACGGTAAGAGAGAAAAACGTTAAACCCTAAAATCTATTGTTAAGCAAACAATGAAAATTGTGAAATATCTATTTCAAAAGTTCACCTCGAGTTCTTTTGCAAAACTAGATATAATTAACAATAAAATATTGTCCTCGATTTTATAAATCATTTTTAACAACTTTTATTTTTTAGCTTGAAATAACTTTAGTTCATGTATAATTTAAAATTAAGTATAATGAAACTTCCCTTTTCGTCTTAAATCTTACGCTAAATTTCATGAAAATAGTTATGCCGAAAAGCAAATTTTCAAATGAATTCATTAAAATTGATTAATTTTGTTATATATATATATACCATTAAGCCATTTCCCTTTCAGGGTAGGCGTGACACTACCCGATTCGAGTAGTGTTTCTAGGTTAGTTTCTTGTAGTAAATAACTACAAGTGTGGGCTCACCACACCCACGATGTGCCAACAGCACTCAGTTTTCTCGAATGGTCACCCATCCAAGCACTAACCGCGCCCAACGCTGCTTAACTTCAGTGATCTGACGAGAACTGGTTTTTTCAGCGTGGTATGGCTGTTGTTCATTTTTTTTAAATTGAAAATTTGAAAATACATTAAGATATCATTTTTTTTATAATCTAAAGTACAAAGGTGTTGTTTTGGATTATACTAAATAATGCCCATTATTCACAGTTAATGTTAACAACAAAATAGTATTAAAAAAAAAACTTTACATACAAAAAGAAATACCTATACACTTTATATGTGACAATTACCGTTGCCACAACACTTCCCTCAAGTCCCCTAAAAACCTTTTCTCAGATGATATCTTCTGTTTTATCAATCAGCCGTTTAATTATAATTTCCGTCTTTAAATAATACTTAATAATAATTATTTAATTAATGATTGAATAATTTATTTAATATTAAAATTTTGATAAAAAAGATCACTTTTTAATAATAATGTTGCATTTTTATCAAAATAATCAAATTTTCAACCAAATGATAGAATTTTTAACCAAACGAGATGAATTCCGAGCGAAAAATGTAATATGTACTAGTCTTTTCAATAAAAAAATGAACTTTCATCTCAAACTGGTAACGTAGTTGATGAAAAGTACCGCCAGCCCACTTTTTCTTTTAGGACTACACCACTGGATGGAGACGGCTGGACTGACTGAAGAAATATATCTTAAAATGGAAACAGAAAGAAACAAAACATTGAGAATTATTATTATTTAATTATTATTTAATTAATATTTAATAAATAATAAATAAAATTCTCAATGTTTTGTTCGTTTCTGTTTTCATTTTAAGATATACTTCTTCAGTCAGGCCAGCCCTCTGCATCCAGTGGTATAGTCCTAAAAGAAAAAGTGGGCTGGCAGTACTTTTCATCAACTACGTTACCAGTTTGAGATAAAAGTTCATTTTTGTATTGAAAAGGCTACTACATATTACATTTTTCGCTCGGAATTCATTTCGTTTAGTTAAAAATTCTATCATTTGGTTGAAAATTTAATTATTTTGTTGAAAATGCAACATTATTATTAAAAAGTTATCTTTGTTATCAAAAGTTCAACTAGTTTGTTAACAATTCATTTTTTTAGTAGAAGGTTCATCTGTTTGGTTGCAAATTTAACTATTTTGATGAAAACTCGTTTCATGTTAGGTTGAAAATAAATTTTTTAAACTGACAATTAAACTATTCCATTTTTGGTTGAAAATTTATCTTTTTTAGTTGAAAGTTCAACTTCTTGGTTGAGAATTCATGTATTTTGATGAAAATTCGTCTTTCTTGGTAGAAATTCAATCTTTTTGGTTAGAAATGTATCATTTTTTGTTAAAAATGCAATTGTTTGGTTGAAATATCAACTGTTACATGCTTCGTAGAAAATTCATCTTTTTCAATTGAAAAGTCGATTATTTGACTAAAAGTTGAACTATTTTGTGAAAATTAATTTTTATATTAAGGATTCATAATAATAGTTGAAAATTCAACTATTTGCTTTTAAATTCACTTTTATGTTGAATATTCTACTTTTCTGTAGAATATTCACCTTTTTCGGCTTAAAAATTCAACAATTTGGTAGAAAATTAAACTATTTGATTGAAAATTAAACTTTTGGGTTGAAAAGTCATATTTTTGGGTTAAAAATTCACTGTTTTTGAAAATAATTCTCCTTTTTGGCTTTAAAATTACATAATTTTATTGGAAAGATTCATTTTTTTTGGTTGAAAATTTAACAACTTTGTTGAACATTCATGTTTTGTTTGTCAAAAGTTATTTTTTTAATCTATAAATTTAACTATTCCGTGTTTAGATAAAACTTTATCCTGTTCATTGGATAAGTTGGAAATTCCTTTTTTTATAGAACATTAATCTACTTGGTCGAAAATTCATCTTTTTTGTTGCAAACTTGATCTTTTCTTTGTTCAAAGTTATTTTTTATCAGTTTTGATCTGAAAATTTAACTATTCCAATTTTGGTTAAAACTTTATTTATATTTGCTCATCTGAAAAATATATTTTTCAAAAACTTTACTTATTGAATAAATTATTCGTAATGTTATTTACTCATTTTCATATTACTTACTCATGAATAAAAATATAATTCAATTCAATTACAATTACATTATAACACTTATGTTCAAAGGTGTAACTACTCGCTAAACACTCAAATGGTAAGTTTAAACTTGTCTGCTATCAAAAATTTTTTTACGAAATTATTTTTATATTTTATTCATATAAATATTATTTATTGTGTTTCCAGAAATAAAAAGGGTTATATTCAACTTTGTATTCAAATCAAAATCTTATATTTGACATTACCAAGATTGTTAGATGACATTTTAATTCATGTTTTCCCTTTAGCATTTATATAAATCGCTCAGAAAACGGTTTCAAACAAAAAATTGTTCTAATTTCAATATTTTTTTCACGAAAATAACATGAAGATCATTTGTCGACCTTTTTGAATTTTTTTAACTTAAACATTTTTTTTGCAAAGAGGAAAAATTAAAAAGACAGAGTAATGGGAGGAATGGTAATGGGAGTAAGGAACGAATATGTAACAGGAAAGGATAAGAAAGAGATGCAAAAGAACAAAAAGAAAAAATAATAGTAGAAGAGGTAAAGATAGGAGGAGAGAAGTGGAAAATAGTGGGGGTGTATGTGAACGGTGAACGGCAAGACAAATCAGAGGAGATAAAGAACTGATGAAAGAAGATAAAGAAAAATTAGGCTCCTAATAGGAATATATTTCAATGCGGGAACAGGAGATAGAGGAGGGAGGGAATAGGGAGGAGGGCCAGAAAGAAAATCCAAATACAAGATACTGAATGGGGAGAGAAAGAAATTGTTAAAAAGTTTGAAGAAGATGGGATAGTTTATCCTAAACGGAAATATAGAGGGGGATGAAAAAGGGGAATATACATTCTCAGATGGAGAAAAGGGAACAGTAATTGATTATGTGATAGTGAACGATGAGGTGAGAGAGAAGGTCAAGAAACTAGAGGTAGGGGATTTTATAGATTCGGATCACTTTCCCATGATAGTGACATTAGAGGAAGAAAAAATTCATAAAAATATGGATAAAAAGGAAGGAACGGTGAAAAGAACAGGAAGAGGGGATTGGTCAATGAAAGGAAAAGAACAGTTCAAGGAAAAGG
Source organism: Andricus curvator (assembly GCA_932195095.1). Classification (NCBI taxonomy): domain Eukaryota; kingdom Metazoa; phylum Arthropoda; class Insecta; order Hymenoptera; family Cynipidae; genus Andricus; species Andricus curvator. Next base: position 11,880 of record CAKNYM010031544.1, read on the forward strand.
TCAGGAATATAAAAATGGGAGAGGGAAATATCAATAAGGTAAAGAAAAGAATGAAAGGAGAAATAAAAAGAGGATTAAAGTGAACAAATAAAAAAGAAGTTATAGTGAAGGTGAGAGTAGAAGTGGATGGGATGAGGAACGTGAGAAAAGAAGAAGGAAGTCAGAAAGGAATGTAAAAAATCGAGAAAAGTAGTAAAGAAGAATATAGGAGAAAGAAGGAGTATACTGAGTTGTGTGATCAAAAGAAAGAGGAGAAAAATAAAAGAATTGAAGAAGAGATGAAAAAGGCGAGAACGGAAGAAGAGGTTTGGAAGGTAGTAAATAGAGAGATGAAAAGAAGGAAAAGAGTACACCAGGATATTGAGATGGTAAAGGAAAAAAGTATTGTATGGATTTGCCAGGAGGGGTAGAGAGGAAAGTTGGAAAGGAAAAAATATGGTAGGAAAAGAGATGAAGAAGAGGAGATCACAAGGAAAGAAATAGTCAAGGTGTTAGGAATAATGAAAGATGAAAAGTCACCTGGTATAGATGAGATTTAAAATGAAGTGTGGAAATATAGGGGAACAGAACTAAAGGAATGAGTATGGATAATGTGCAATAGAGTATGGAGAGGAAAGGGGTGACCAGAGTTATGGAAGGAAGGAGTAGTGTTACCCACAGTGAAGAAAGGCAGAGAGAGGAGGCTAAAGATTATAGAGGAGTGCCAACATTGTATAAAGTACATGAGACTGTATTATCGGAGAGGTTAAAGAAAGAAGTTGAGGAAAAAAAGATAGAGCCACCGAATCAGACAGGGTTTAGAAAAGGAATGGGGTTGACGGAGAATATATATGTTCTGAATTATCTGATAAATAAAAGAATTAAAAACGAGAAAGGGGAAATGATAGCAATATTCGTGGACTTAAAGGCGGTGTTTGACTCATTGGACCGAGTCAAGATAGAAGAAGTTATGGTGAAAAGGGGATACAATAGAGCTTAATGAAGAGAGTGTTGAAAATTTTTAGAGAAACAAAAAGCAGGGTACAGGTAGGAGAGCAAGTAGGAGATAATTTCTGGTTAGATAGAGGAGTGAGGCAAGAATGTCCTCTGAGCCCACTTTCATTTAATATATCAATCTCAGGCTTATAAGAAGAAATTAAGAGAAGAGGATAAGGAGGAGTTAAGGTGGGAGAAGAAAAGATATATACACTGGCATAAGCGGACGATAGAGTGTTGCTGACAGAGGATAAGGAAGGGATCGCTGGCTTAATTACAAGATTGGAGACATACTTAGATGGGAAAAAGTCAAATTTAAATGTACAAGAAGACGAAGATAGTGAGGTTTAGAAGAGGAGGCAGAGGAAAGAAAAAATAGACTGGGAAATGGAAGGAGTAAACGTAGAAGAAGTAAAGGAGTTTAAATATTTGGGTTATACCATGCAAACAAATGAAGATCATAGAGCTCATACAAGAAAAAGGATGCGTCAAGGGTTAAAATCCGCTATAATGTTTGTAAATCCTTTCAAATTCTATTAAAGAAACTGATATGTGGAACAGGAAAAAGATGGTTCAAAAAAGATTGGAGAAGGAGAATGTTATTTGATACGATGGTATGGCTGGTATTAGGTTATGGATCGGAGATATGGGGATGGAAGTAAAGGAAAGAGATTGAGAGTTTACAAGAAAAATATATAAGGTGGACATTAGGGATAGATTGGATAACGCCTGGATATATGGTAAGAGAAGAAGCGCAAGGGGATAAATTAGGTACCAGAGCTGGAAAGAGGGCATGGTAGTTTGAGACAAAGCTAAGAGAGGGAAAGTGAGGGGAGCTGGCGAAAAAATGTTTGAAGGAGGTAGAAGAAAGGAGAGGGAGGGTGATAAAATTAATAATATAAGAAGAAGAAGAAATAAGGTAGTTCTTTAGCGCTAGAGATATAGGAGAGGGGAATGGAGCAAGCTATGGAGAATTGGAGAGAAGAGACAGGGAAAGACAAATAATAGAAAGATGGGTGATGATTGAGGAATCAAAATATAATAAATGGTATAAGATGATAAAAAAGGAGTGCCAAAGTATTTGGAAAAGGGATGAGGAGAGAGAAGATGGATCAGAATAGCAAGATTTATATTGGGAAACGCGGTAAGGAAAGAGGTAAAGTGGGAAAAGAAAGAGAACGGAAAGTGAATATGTGAATGCGAGGAGGAAACATGGGAGCATGTGTGGGAAGGATGTAGGAGAGGAACGGTAAATGAAAGAAGTTGACAAGAGAATGTGGTAAAGATTTTAGGGGAGGATGGTTTCTGTGAAGAGTGGATGAAGTAGTTGGAAGGGGCTAGAGGAGCGAATGAGGAAGAATGAAAGATTAAATGTGAAAAAATCTGAAAATTGAGGTGAAGAGAAGTGAAAGTGGAAGAAAAAGGAAACGGAAGTCGCTTAGATTAAAAGCGTACAGATTTCTTAGGGGACACATTATGAATAAAAAAGAACTTAAATATTTTTTAGGCAGCACTAACAACCATCCAACCAAGTTTTTTTAGGGGTCAATCTTCATTATATGACTTATATTTTGCAAAAATCGAAAAGCGTTTTGACTTTTCAAAAAAATGCCTTTTTTGGACCACCCTAGAGGGTATATCCGAGAAGGGTGAGAAGGAAGTTTCTGCATGACGTACTAATCGACTGAAGCAATCCATAATTCCACAACGGGATTAACTTCCTTATGTCAGAAGGCGACATTCAAAGTCGATATTAGAGAGAGAGCGTCCGTTGAATTAATTTCTACGATAACGTTGGAAGACAGATTGCGGATAATTAATTCCCTAAACCATCTTTACTAATTGAACACGTGTCTAATGAACCTATAAGTCCTTGTATGCATGCATTTAAACCATCTCTGATTGAAATCTGTGATATCGAAATCTCCAATTACTTTCAGATGAAGTAAAACCATTTTCAAGTTGATAATACTATTGGTAGTTTAATAATTTCAATAATAAATTAAATTACAAAATAAAAAGGCAGGTAAAAAAACAGAAAATTATAGGATCAAAATAATTAAATGATATTTTCGGTCCCAATTTATCTTTGACAGTGAATTTTACGCAAATTTCTGGAAGAAAAATTTATACAATCATTTGATAACTTTTACAATCATGAAATCATGCAGTTTACAATGCGTTATTCTAAAATCTTTTAGTTAAAAAATTTACCATTTCAGGTCTTCATTTTTTAGCGGAAATTTTCAATTTAAACAATTTTAAAACGCAGTTTTGAAAAAATTAGGAATTGAAAATTAAAAGCGTTTCAATTAAATTTTTGTTATAAAAAAGTTTTAAGTTGTAAATATAATTTAATTCGACTAGACACAGCCAATTTAATTGACGATTTTTAAAACTGAACTGTAGTTCCAGTGTTAAAAATTAAACAATAATTTATTTTTCATTTTTTTAATTAAAAAAAAAGAATTTTTTAATTTTCAAAAATATTTAACTGTTAAATGAAAATAAGCAATTATAAGTCAAATATGTAAAGTGTTTAATTTTTATGTATAAATAACGATGCCACCATTACTAATTTTAAATGACTTAAAATTTATATAATTCAAAAGGACTTATGTATAAGAAAACATTCAAATTTCATCATTTTAATTTTAAAAGAAAAAGAAAAAATATTGGTATTTAATTTTTTTCCGAAATTAGATGCGGAATTTTTTGTTGTTTACATTTTTATTGAGTTTGAAACGAGCAAATTTTAGTTTAAAATTTGTTTTAATTGACAGAAGAATAATTTTATATTTTCAACATTTTTAGGCAGTTGAAAGGGAGGAAAGTTTGATTTTCAATTTTTCTGTGTTGGAAGAGGCCATTTTTTTCATTTTAACAGTTTTATTGAGTTTAAGGAAGGAATTTTTTTTTTGTTTTCTGAATTGAAAGAGGAAAATATTTTATTTAAAACATTTTTATTGAGTTGAAAAAGAAGAAATTTTGGTTTTTAATTTTTTTTTTAACTGAAAGATGGAAGTTTTTTTATTTATAAATAAATAAATTTATTTATTGTTGATATAAGGATAATTTTTTATTTTTAACATTTTGAATCGGTTGGAAGAAAGGAAATTCTGGTTTTGAACTTTTTCTGTTTTGGAAGAGGCAATTTTTTGTTCTTTTGAACATTTTTATTGAGTTTGAGGAAAGAATTTTTTATTTTCAAGTTTTTTCTAAATTGAAAGTGAAAAGTTTTTTATTTAAGATATTTTTCTTGAGATGAAAGGGAAGACATTTTGGTTTTCAATTTATTCTGCATTGAAAGATGGGATTTTTTTTTAAAGATGTTCTTGGAGTTGGAAATGAGAAAATTTTGCTTTTCAATATTTCATGAATTAGCAGAAGGGTTATTTTTTGAATTTTTACATTTTGTTTCAGTTGGAAGGGAGGAAATTTTGGTTTTCAATTTTTTTTGCATTGGAAGAGGCAATTTTTTCTTTTTAAAATTTTTCTTGAGTTTAAGGGTAGAATTTTTTATTTTCACCTTTTTCTGAATTAGAAGAGAATTTTTTTTTATAATAATCATTTTTATTTAGTTTAAAGGGAGGAGATTTTCAATTTATTCTGAGTTGGAAGATGGAAATTTTCTATTTTTAAGATTTTTATCGAGTTGGAAAGGCGGAAATTTTGCTTTTCAATATTATATGAATTAGCAGGATTATTTTTTTAGTTTTTACATTTTGTTTCAGTTGGAAGGGAGGAAATTTGGTTTTCAATTTTTTCTGTTTTGGAAGAGGCAATTTTTTCTTTTTAACATTTTTATTAAGTTTAAGGGTAGAATGTTTTATTTTCAACTTTTTTCTAGATAAGAAGAGAAAATTTTTTTATATTAATTATTTTTATTTAGTTGAAAAGAAGGAAATTTTGGTTTTGAATTTATTCAGAAATGGAAATTTTTTATTTTTAGGATTTCTAAACGTGAAACGCAGTAGCGGCACTTTGGGCGATATAGATAGGGTTAACAATTTTTAGTTTAAAATAATAACAATTTAATATATATTATATTTAGATAATTGAAAATATCTTGAATATTTCTTCTCAATTTTTTATTTCTAACATTTGTAGAGTTGGAAGGCAAGAAATTTCGATTTTTGAATTTTTTTAATCGGAAGAGGGACTTTTCGTTGTTTTCAACATTTTCATCGACTTGAAAGAAAGGGCATTTTGGTTTTAATTTTTTTTAATTTGAAGAGAAGTATTTTTTAAGATTTTTATCGAGTTGGAATGGATTATTATTGTTGAGTCGATTGTTATTAATTGTTTTCCTGAATTGGAAGTGGCCAATTTTTTCGTTTTAACATTTTTATTCTGAACTTTTTGAGTATGAGAAAGGATTATTATTTCTTGAAATTAAAATTATTATTAAAATGATTATTCTTATAGTTTTAATTTGAAACATTGAAAATTATAGCGTAGATTTATAATTTAATCTAGAAATCTTTGAACAGTTCAATGTATGAAATTTTAAAACGTTAACTTTTGCAGTTTAACGGCATTCAATTTAAAATTGTTCAAAACTAAAAGTAAAATTACTTTGTGTTCAAAAAAAATTATAAATTGAAAATTTGTTAAGCTTTAATTTTAAAAGTTTAATATTCAAAACAGTTCCTCTTTCAGTGCCAAATTTGCAGTTTAGTTTCGATTACTTTAAATAAATAAAAAATAAGTTCAAAGAGTTTGAATTTGTTACCCGGGAAAAAAACCGGGAAAACCGGAAAATGATCAGGATTTTTTTCCTCTATTGAAGCGGCCATCATGTTCTTTCAATTCGACACGACTCAGTTGCTTCAATCTAAAAAGTAGTGTGATAAACATCTCGCTTATAAAAACACCCCGGCCGAGTATGATAATCAGGCAAATGTCATTACGATGAATAATCGAGGAACCACTCAGGTAAATAAAAAATGTTCGCACTGTTGAGATAATAAAAGATTATTGTTTACCAATGCATAAATTTATCAAATGTGATGGCCTTTTTTTGTTGTATCCCACTTATTGGATCACCGTAACATTTAATAACTATTATTAATTATTTTATTAATTATTTCAATAACTTTAGTTTTAAGAAACAGGCAGAAATAAGCCTTAGGATGGTCAACAAGAACCTATAACAACAATAACAACTTATCTTTATCATCTTTAACCTTATATTTTTATAAATTATATTATTATATTATATATAATATAATTATATAAATTATATATTATTGATTCATGTCATCTTTTACATTTTTTCTAATCTAACTATTATAACGTTTTGACAAAATTGTTATAGTCAAATTTAGAAGTTTATTCAAGTTTATTTATAAGGTGTTAGTAATTGAACTAATTATAACTAAGTTCATTAATTAACAAATCATTTTCAATGCTTTGAATTAAAACTAGAATATTAATAATTTGGATAATAATTTTAATTTCAAGAAACAATATTCCTCCCTTTCACATACTCAAAAAGTCCAGAATAAAAATGTTAAAAAGAAAAAATTGGCCTCTTCCAATTTAGGAAAACAATTAATAATAATCCATTCAAGAATGATATAATCCATTCCAACTTGATAAAAATCTTAAAGAATGAAAAAATGCTTCTCTTCAAAAAAAAAAAAAAATTAAAACCAAAATGTCCTTTCTTTAAAAATCGTTAAAAATAAAATATTGAGACAAAATATTCAAGATATTTTCAATTATTCAAATATATATATAAATATATATATATATATATATATATATATATATAT
>CAKNYM010031546.1:6513-48640 GCA_932195095.1 Andricus curvator
AAAATTTATCTTTTTTAGTTGAAAATTCAACTATTTGATTGAAAAATGGTCATTTTTGGTAGAGAATTATTCTTCTTGGTTAGAAATTTATATTTTTGGTTAAGAATTCAAGTACTTGGTTTAAAGTTAAACTCTTTTGTTGAAAATTCTTTTTTTGGTTGAAGATTCATCATTTTTTTAGTTTTCTAGTTGAAAACAAATTTTTTAACCTGAAGAATTAAGTATTCCAAATTGTTTGAAAATTTATCTTTTTTTGTTGAAAATTTTTCTTCTTTGGTTGAAAATTCCACTAATTGGTTGAAAATTCATCCTTTTTTATTGAAAATTCAACTACTTGATTGAAGGTTGAGCTCCATTTTTCAAAAATTATTTGTTTGGATGAAGATTTATCATTTGATTTGAAAATTGAACTATTTGGCTGATAACTATTTTTTTAATTAATTTCTTTAACTGAAAATTTAGTTGTTTTATTTTTGGTTGAAAATTTATCTTTTTTGGTTGAATATTCAACGTTTTGGTTAAAATTTTTGTCATTGAAAATTCACCTAATTGGCTGAAAGTTGAGCTTTTTTGTTCAAAATTTATTTGTTTGGTTGAAGATTCATCATTTTATGCGAAAATTTAACTATTTTATTGACAACCATTTTTTTAATTTTTAATTTTTTTTAACTGTTATTTAGCTCTTTTATTTTTGCTTGAAAATTCATCTTTTTCATTCAAAAATTCAACTATTTGGTTGCAAATTTATTTATTTTTTTTTTTAATTTACCTGACTGGTTGAAATTTGATCTCTCTTGTTCAAAAGTTATTGGTTTGGGTAAAAATTCATCATTTTATTTGAAAATTGGACTTTACTTCTGACAACTAGTTTTTTTTTTAATTAATTTTCCTAACTGAAAATTTGGCTATTCGAGTTTTAGGTAAAAATTGATCTTTTTTGCTAGAACTTTCAACCATTTGGTTGAAAATTCATCATTTTTGGTTGAAAATTAATCTTCTTGGTTTAAAGTTTATCTTTTCGTTTAAAAATTCAACTACTTGCTTTAAAGTTGAACTCTTTTGTTAACATTTTTTTTTAAAGATAAACATCATTTGAGTTAAAAATTCACCTCTTTGAAAATTCGACCATGTAGTAGAAAATTCATCTTTATAGCTTAAAAATTCAACAATTTTAACAATTTACCACTCATTAAAAAGTAATCTTTTTTTCTATGCAATAAATTTAAATTTCACAAACTTTAATCTGAAATTGTTTTATTTCGTTTATAAAAGATTCTATGTTAAAAATATTACGAAATCAAAATGCTGGTCTTTGAATATTAATGGTCAGGGAAAATAAAAAAAATTGTAGGCATAAATCAGGGCTAAATCAGGGAAAAGTCAGGGAATTTTGAAAATGAAATTTTTCGGCCACCCTGGTTGAAAAGTCGTAAAAATTCTCATCATATTCTACTGCTATTAAATTAAAAATGGTTTATATTTCTTTATCAGTGCGATCATCACTCATATACTTATTCATCAGTTCAAATACTCTAATCACAGTCTTTAAATAATTTTGAGACAAAAGTCTGTTCATTAGAATTGGAAATTGCGTAGATAGAAATAATCAAATTATCTTATATACGTTATTAAACTTTTCAGACTATTTATAAAAAAAATAGTAGCCTTCAGTAACAGTTTTGTCCCAAAAATATTTTTATCTAACTGTTTATTTTTCCAGAAAATACTTACACAGGTAGCTGTCCTCTCAAGGGAGTAAATTAAGCATGAAAATTTAATCTCCTTGCAAGTGGAGTTTCAGAGAACAGAACTTTTTGAATTATATTTACTTATTCAGAGCCCTTGCATCCATTTTATATTTTTTTCAAGTAGCAATAAATTTATCTTTACGTTCAAAGATATTTATTTCGATATTTAGGGGAACCTCCCTACAGTGGATCATGCAACCTACAGTGGATAATCATTAATGCAGAGCACAAATAAAAGAAAAATAATTAATTTCTAATTTATTTAAACATATGGTGTCTTAACTATTAATCAAATTAATTATTTTACAGGTATTAGTATTTTTAATTAATGATTATCCACTGTAGGTTGCATTATTCACTGTCAGGAGGTTTCCCCTATTATTGAAAAATTCCGACGCTGAAAGTACTCACATGTCAAAGCTGAGCTGCAAGTTCTTTGAAACTTAAACATTTTTACGTTTTTAGAGCACAAAAAATGTACAGTGTAACGAGAGATTGTACAGAAAAATTTTCTTTTTCTTTTCAGTAAACTAAATATGTCTAGTCTTCTACATTGAATAAAAAACAAACCAAAATTTTAAACCAATCATTTTGTAGCAAAATATTGTAAATCTGAATCCAACATTGAGAAGAAATGTGGGAACCAAAACAAAAATATAAAACTTAATAAATTGTTATAATTATTATAAATTAATTATTCATTTATATGATGTTGGTTTTGACTAGAATAAAATAAGCTCTAAAAAGGATGAGGATTGAAATACAATGTACAGTTAATTATAATTATAAATATAATTTACAATTGGCCGATTTCATATAAAATCGGGCAGTCATGCCCTGGTGATGTCACAGGATTATTTTTTTGCAAACAAAAAATTTCGTGAACTTTGGGCTACTTGAATATTTAAGTGAATAATGAAAAAAATGACTAAAATTTTTTTTTAAAAGTTGTATCTTGGGCACAAATTGACATTAATTTTTTTGCGGCAGCTTGTAGCGCAATCTATACTTTTTTCAAAATCCTGGAGGAAACTTAAACGATTTTTCAAATTATTGAAATAGGGTACATTTTTTGAAAAAACTAAAAAGTCAATTTTCTCAAAAAGCGCGCATTTGATTTTTTTCTTGATTTTTTTTCTGTGAGTTTCGTCCTTGCTACACTATTCATTCATACAGAAAAACTTTTTTTGTTATAATATAAAATAAATTTTCCAAAATATCAATTCTTTTTTTTTAAGTTTTTGCTCTATTTTACAAAATTTCCGATACCTTTACGTAACCGCATCTCAAATTTACGAAATTTGTAACCAACATTTCCGAAATTTTTCATATAATTACGAAATTGTAAGAAAATTTTCGTAAATGCAATGTATCTGTAAATTATGTAATTATAAATGAAACTGAATTTTTCTAAAATTCTCTTAAATATACGAATCTTATCATTCAATTTTCCTAAATTTATCATAATTTTTCGAAATCTATTATCGAGATGAAATAATTTTGCCTAAAAAAAAGAATTTCGGTACAAATAACCGGATATTTTTCGGTTCACATAGAAACTGCCATAACGAAAATATAATAACCGAAACAGAAAATTAGTGCAAAATAAAAATTTCCGAAATTTTAAATTAGAAACAAAAGTACCGAAAATTTGTATTAACGAACTTCAAGTATTGCGAAATTAAAATTTAACAAAGCTAGACAAATTCAGAAATGCGAGATTATCGAAATGATTATTCTCCCGAAATTTTAAAAGCCGAATTTTCAAAATCCCAAAATTTAATATTTACGAAACTAGTAAATTCCTGAAATTCCAAATGACCAAGTTTCAAAATCCCGAAAATAAATTATTTTCAATGTTTTTATTCGCTTAAAGTACGATGTAAAATATATAATTTTAACAGATAAAAATATTAAATTGAAATCTGTTTTTTGTTGGGAATTTGAAATTTTGATAGTCAGAAATTTCAGGAATGTACTAACTTCGTGAAGTTGAAATTTCGAGATTTTGACAATTCTGGTTTCAAAATTTCGGAATGTTTCAATTTCGTTTAGATCGGAAATTTCGGAAATTTTCTGTTCCGGGAATTATAATTTTGGTATTTTTTTATACCCGAGATTATTTTCGACAAAATAATGCCATGCCTTATTATCATCTAAAAAAATAAAAAATAAATAAATTAAATTTGTCCTTTATGAGAAAAATCACTTTTTAGTTTTTTTTTCAGATAATTTCAACCATTTTAATAACTTTTAAATTTTTTTAAGTTGCTTTAAAAAATTATGATGTGTGTAAACTTGCACTACAAGCTGCGGCAAAGAGAATTCAATTTTGTTAATTTTTTCCAAAGATACAACTTATTAAAGAAAATTTCCATTACTTTCGTAATAATCCACCTAAATATTCAAGTAATCCTGGTTTCATGAAAAAAAAATTGTTTGTCAAAAAACAAAAGACACATGTATCTTATTTTGTCTAGGCGAACAATAGGGGGAACTTATACACTTCGAATTTTTTTTTCATACTTCTTCAAGGAATAGGTAATTATCAAACTTGTGATATACAAAAGTAATAAGATACCACAGTCTCGGTTCGATTCCTGCTGCTGGTTCTTTTTTACAATTTTTTTTTATTGCAAATGACAATTAAATTTATTTAAATCAAGCCAAAATATTAATTTTTATTTCATTTTGGTTATTGTTATTTTCATGTGAAATGAAAATAAAATATATAATATATAAATATAGTATAATAAGAATAAGAATAAAATAAATATTCCAATATGAAGAATTAGTAAAATAAAATAATATAAAAATGGAATGTGAATAACGCTCGAGGTGACCCCCCTAAAAGCGTTACGTATTTTTTGAACGGCTCCTAAAATACATTTATTATTATTATTATATTTAAATTTTGAAATTAGAATAATGTTTATTAGCTAAAAATTACATAAGAAATTTTTTTCATATAAAAAAAAAATTAATGCAGGAATCGAGCCCGGACGTTCCGGTTACAAACTCGGACCGCTACCGCCTGCTCTAACGAAAGACTCGCAACGCGGTCTGTGTAACGTGCATGGATTTTTTAAAAGCCATTTTTTCGAGAATAACTGAAAATCGAATCTCGTTACTTTAGAATATTACGAGTTTGATAATTACCTATTACTGGGAGGAGCATGAATAAAAAAAAAATTATGCATATATAGTAGCAAGTATCCCCGCCTGTCACGCGGGAGACCGGGGTTTGATTCCCCGCCGGAGAAATCGGTCAATTAGTCTTTTTTGCTATTTCTGGTCGAGAAAGAACCCGATATTATCACGTGATGTATGTATAGATGCATACTTAGGTAGCAATACTATCACTGTGTATGTTAGACGATTGTGAATATTTTTTAATAGGTTTATAAAGCGTTGGTGATTTCCCTCCTGGTTAATTTGGAGAGTTGAAGTAAAACTAAAAAAAAGAGTGTTCGAAGATATTATAAATACGAATTTGATGTGTAAATGTGTGAAAGGTTTGAATGTGTGAAAGATGTGAATGTGTGAAAGGTGTGAATGCATCTGTAAATGAAACGAATTGTAGAAGAGTATGAACAGAAATCACAACTGTTTACTACTATTTATATGTTATACGATAAAACACTATCTAGTAAGTTGTATACTTAAATTGGCACTACGAAGTACGTATAAATAGCGTATAAAACTATCACATTGTACATACTGTTGTATTTAATCCGATCAAGCCACTGTCACTGATATAAACGATTGTCATACACACTTCGCTCGCATTCCCTATCAAATAAACTCATTCGCTGACGGATTCGTTTGAAAGTTCGGATGCGAAGTGATTTGGAAACAAAAACTGTTTTTTATTTAGAGACCTGCCACTATTCTTCCGTCCTGATGAAGAAACGATACAACTGCATTTTTATCAAAAATGAATTTTTATATCTTTGGGTACGTTGTGAAAAGAATAATTGAACTATGCTAATCATTATTAAATATTGTAATTTAATCTCGAGATAATTAGGCCTTGATTAGCATATCTATAGCTGACAGAACTCGAGAGTCGGTTTCCAGCAGTTTTCCTCTCCCCTGGCCAAACGTCCAGGTAAATATGAGTACTTCTAATAAAATTGGATGTAGCCGAGGGTTCGGATGTGAACTAATTTGGAAAGTAAAACTGTTTTTTAGTTAGAGAATTGCCACTACTTAGTCGTCCTGATGAAGAAACTATACAACTGCATTTTTGTCAAAAATGCATTTTTTTATCGTTGGGTTCGTTATGAAGAGAATAATTTAACTATGCTAATCATTATCAAAAATTGTCATTAAATCTCGAGATAATTAGGCCTTGATTAGCATATCTGTAGCTGACAGAACTCGAGAGTCGGTTTCCAGCAGTTTTCCTCTCCCCTGGCCAAAAGTCCAGGCAAATGTGAGTACTTCAAATAAAATTGGATGTAGCCGAGGGTTCGGATGTGAAGTAATTTGGAAAGTAAAACTGTTTTTTATATAGAGAATTGCCACTACTCAGTCGTCCTGATGAAAAAAATTTACAACTGCATTTTTATCAAAAATGAATTTTTTGTATCATTGGGTTCGTTACGAAAAGAATAATTTAACTATTCTAATCATTATTAAAAAATGTAACTCAATCTCGAGATAATTAGGTCTTGATTAGCATATCTATAACCGGCTGAATTAGGGAGTCGGTTTTCTGCAGTTTTCCTCTCTCCTGGTCAAACGTCCAGGCAAATGTGAGTACTTCTAATAAAATCGGATGTAGCCCCAGGTTCGGCTGTGAAGTGATTTGGTCACAAAAACTGTTCTTTACTTAAAGACCTGCCACTATTCTTCCGTCCTGATAAAGAAACTATAGAACCGCATTCTTATCAAAAATGCATTTTCCTATTGTTGGGTTCGTTATGAAAAGAATAATTTAACTATGCTAATCATTATTGGAAAATGTAATTATATCTCAAGATAATTAGGTCTTGATTAGCATACAACTGAATTTTTATCAAAAATGAGTATTCTATATCAGTGGGTTCGTTATGGAAAGAGGAATTTAACTATGCTAATCATTAATCAAAATGATAATTAAATTTCGAAATAATTAAGTCTTATTTAGCATATCTACAACTGGTTGAACTCGGGAAGCGGTTTCCAGCAGTCTTCCCCTCCCCTGGCCAAACGTCCAGGTAAATGTGAGTACTTCTAATAAAATCGGATGTAGCCGCGGATTCGGATGTAAAGTGATTTGAAAAATAAAACTGTTTTTTATTCAGAGACCTATCACTATTTTTTATTCCTGATGAAGAAACAATATATCTGCACAAAAGTGTAGCTTATCTACACGAGTTCCAGGATGTGAGACAATCTAAGTCCTCGAATCCTAATAAAAACACATCTAGGCAGATGTATTTTTTTTTCTTCACATGGATTCGAGGGTAACGTTGAACCAGATATCCTTGTAAAAAAGCTTTTTTCGAAGGAGGGGCAGTGAGAGAAAGTGATGGTAAATTATTAGAAAGGGAAGTGGGGAATGTAAGAGGAAATTATGAAAGGTGAAGTACGGGAAATGAGGGGAGGAGAAGTAGGGGAAGTAAAGGGTAATTATGAGATGGGGATTGAGGGAAAATAAGGGGATAGGAAGTAGAGGAAGTAGAGGAAATGGGGAGGAATAAATGGAGAAGTAGAGGAAATGAAGGTAGGGGAAGTAAAAAAGGGGGAAATGAGAGGAGGGGAGTAGCAGAAGTGAGGGAGAATAGGAAAAGGGAAAGTAGGTGAAGTAAGGGGAAATTAGGAGAGAAGAAGTAAGAAAAGCAGAGGAAGTAGGAGAAATGAGGATAGGGGAAGTAGGAGAAATAAGGATGGGGTGTAGGACAGTTAAGGCGGAACGAGGGAAGGGAAAGAAGGGGATGTGTGAGGAAACAGGGAGAGGTGAAATAGGAAAATGAAGAGAGAGGAAATAGGAAAAGTGGGGTAATGATGGAGGGAACGTAGAAGATGTAGGGGATAAGAGGAGAGGGGAAATAGGATAAATGAGTGAAATTTGGGGAAGGAAAGTAGGGGAAATGAGGGTATGGGAAGTAGGAGAAACGGCAAAAATAAGGGTAGGGAAATGAGGGAGTAGGAGAAGTGAGGGGAAGTTTGGGTGGGGAAGTAGGGGAATGGAAGTGTTGACTGAGAAGTGAGGAGATGGGGAAGTATATGAGGAAGAATTTGGTGAAGTGCGGGAAAGCGAAGGTTGATACATGGAAAGGGGAAGTAGGTGAGGAGAGGGGAAGTAGGGGAATTTAGTGAAGGGAAAGTATATAGTTTGTTGATAAAATAATTATTGAATACCATGAATAAATATACCAATATAAGTAATACATTATTAACCTTTTAAAGACCAAAGACGATTCTATCAATAAATATACATATTGCTTACTGTTATGAACAAATTTTATTAAAAAATGCCCAGTTTGAGCAATTTTGCAGTGTTCAAGGTCCTACTTTGTTAAAAATTCATTTTATTAGTTGAAGATCCATCTCTTTAGTTGCATATTTAACTATTTTGTTGGAAATTTCTTGTTTTTTTTGTGAAAATTAATATTTTATCCGAAAATTCAACTGTTAAATTATTGGTCCAAATCTGATCGTTTTTAGTTTAAAATTGAACAATTAGGTTGAAAATTTATGTATTTTGTTGTAAATTTGTATTTTTTGGTAGAAAATTAATCTTTCTTATTGAAAATGCAACTACTTGGTTAAAAATTGAGCTACTTTATTAAAAATTCATTTCACTCGTTGAAAATTGAACTATTTTTTTTTTATTCGTTTTTTTTGTGTGTGGAAAATTAATTTTTTTATCTGAAGAATAAACTATTCTATTTTTGGGTAAAAACATACCGGTGTTTAATTGCAAATTCCACTATTAAATTGTTTAATGAGAAATCATATTTTTTGGATGAAAGTTGAACTACTTTGTTAAAAACTAATTTGATGTAAGCCGGGTTTTGGTGGAATGGTTGTGTCCCGGCTTAATCAAAGGTTGGTTGATGAGGATGAGAGCCGATGATCAGCGTTGCTGGCTTGGGCCTGGTCGGCGGTTTTAGTACGGGTTGGTACTCGACCTGGATTGTAAGTGGGGGCTCTGACCGGAAGCGACTTGTTGTTGGTCTTTAAGAAGTCTTCCAGCCTGACCATAGATTTCTGCTCGTAACGTCGCGTCGGCTCGTAGGCAGGGATTGGTGGATGGTCACGGCCCCTCGCGAAGAAAGGAGGTAGCGGTAGGCTTGCAGGCCGTCCATCAGCGGCGGTCAGAGAATGGACGGGCCCTGGCTAGGCACGACGGAAAGTCGATGTGTGCCGTAGTGGCGTGCCCACTCCGCACGAAGACGTGGGAGGCCGGCCGTCACCCGCTTATTCAGTGCCGGCCGTCAGAGGAGGAAGGAGGGGAGATCTAGAAACCTAGATTTCTTCGGGGAAGAAGGGAGAGTTTGGGACGTTTAGCGGGAGGAGAGAAAAGGAAGTCGTCCTCGTGAACCACGAGGACATCGTCAGCTGGAGTAGGAGGGTTAGGAGTAATTGGGATAGTATGAGGAAACCAACGGCCAGGGGTGGGAGGAAGAGAGGAAGGAGTTTGAGGGAGTGCGTAGGCGTCTTCCTCCACCGGTATGTGCCGTTCCGGCTCTGGAAGGACCTGGGGAACCGTTCCAGAAGGCGGGGTAGCGACAGGCCGGACGACGAAGGGCTCCAAGTCGTCGTACCGTCCGGAGAAATCCAGGCGGCCCGACGAGAGGGACGTCGACGACGCGGAAGGTGCAGGAAGGATACGGACGAGGTGCACTCGTGAGCGTGGAGAGAGAATCCGGGTGCTGCTCACGAGGCGGACTGGGTGTGAGGATGAGGTCGGAGGTGGTGGAGCAGGGACGGCATTGCAGGCGGGAGCTCGCGGAACGGAAAATCCCCGGGATAGGAGGAAGCGGATCTTCCGGACAGTTTGGTTAGGGCGGGAACGTTTGTTTCTGCGTTCTCCAGGCATGCGGATTGTTTGGAGGTGCCTGGAGAGGAAATTGAGAAGAGAGAGAGAGAAAAGAAGAGAGAGAAAAAAAAAGTGAAGCAACGCCGGGACAATCGTGTACCACAGCGTCGAAAAGAAGAGAGAGAGAGAGAGAAAGAGTGTGTACTGGGACCGAGGTACCACAGCACTAGTGGGAGAAGATGTTATCTTAAAGATGCGTACCGGGACAGTCGTGTACCACAGCACTAGTGAGAGAGAGAGAGAATAGAGAGAGAGAGAGAGAGGTGTATGGGAGGACAATAGGAAGCGGAAAATGAGGAAAATAATGCGAGAGGAGATTCGGAGGAGGTTCTATATTTCTTGCTCTTAGTCTAGAGTTGGGAGGTTTCCTGGTGGTCGCGGGACAGTCGTGTACCACACGGCCAGGTTACTCTCAACAGTACACGAAGCTCAAGTCCGAGTTATGCTCGAGCACGGGTATTTATGTGGGCGAGGGGCGTGGACCTGAGCGAAGAGGGAAGCGGCTGCTGGCCCTGTGATTGGCCGAGACTCCTGAAACTGGAGTCGCAACGGGGCAGTGGGGACACTGGCCGCCGTGCTTCCATCCGTCAGGCCCGCGTGTCACGCACCATTTACAAATATTTTACAATTTTTAACTTAACACTAAAAATACTAAAAATTAATATTTTACAAAAATATTTCACGAAGAGATTATTATTACATTAAATTCCTACCCTGCGTTTGCAAAATTTCAATAAATTCATTCAAACCGGAAAACAGAAATTATACACTTAAACGAGAAATGATTACACGCAAATAATGATAAACTAAGCCTAGTGTTAAAAATCAATGTCCGAGAATTTTCTATTCCAAAATATGTGTGTAAAAAGTGTTTTTAAATAGTTAAAATTGTGGAGTAAACGACGCTGTCGTTGAGCTCCCCTGTGTTACACAGGCGCGTGGGAGTGAGAGAGACAGAGCGAGGTCCGCGTCACTGGCGTAGGTGACGGCCGGGCCTTCGCTCGTGTCGAGCACGTTGTTAGCACGTGATCGGGAAGTCCCAGCGGCCAGCTGTCGAGTGCGTCACTCGAGAGTACGTGACCTGGGACAATAGAGGCGTTAGCCATTAGCCGATTTCAAGGTTCTAATGGCCTGAGTTTAAGAACTTACTCAATAGGAGAAAGCAAGCTCGTGTTGACAAACACAGAGGTTAACGGTTAGGGTAAAATTTTCCACTCAAGTTCCGCACAAAACTTGAGTGGTGAAATCATGCTATTCTTTCGTTAACTCAGTGGTTGTCAAAATAATTTTAGGCCTGCTGGCCTATAACAAGTTTTAGTTGAAGATCCATCTCTTCGGTTGAAAATTCGTTTTTTCCTGTTGGGAATTAATTTTTTCAACTGTAAATACTTTTCTATTATTGGTTAAAAATTGATCGTTTTTCGTTAAAATTAAACTAATTGGGTTAAAAATTTAATTGTTTTTGTTTTTAGGATAGAAAATTTGTCCTTTTGGATTGAAAATTCAACTATTTTGTTGAAAATGCGTCCCTTTTGCTTGAAAATTCAACTACTTGATTGTAAATATAACTGTTTCGATGATAATTAATTTTTTTTGAATATTCAACTACTTGAATGGAATTCATCATTGGAGGTCAAAAATTTAATTTACATGGTTAAAAATTCAACAATCTTATGGAAAATTTAATTATTTTGTTGGAAATTCAACTTTTATGTTAAAAAGTCATCTTTTTTAATCAAAAATTTAACTGCATTATTAAAAATTCGTCTTTTTGATTGAAATTCATCTATTTTGGATTCTGAAGTTCATTTTTTGGCTTGATAATTTAACTATTTAGTTGAAAATTCAACTTTTTGTTCTTGAATTCACTCTTCTTTGTTTGAAAATTCGACCATTCGTTTCCAAATTCGTTTTTAAAGGTTAAAGATTCAACTATTTGTTTAAAACTTCGTCTCTTTTACTTGAAAGTTTAACTATTTGGTGCAAATGTAACTTCTTGGTGTAATATGATCTTTTTGTCAAAAATTCAACTATTTGGTTAAATCACGATCTTTTTTTATTAAAGAATTATAATTTTAGTTGGAAATTCATCTCTTTGCTTGAAAATTAAACTACTTTGTGATCATTTCTTCTTTTGGGCGCAGACTTATCATTTTAATTGAAAATGTATCTCTTTGGTGGAAAATTTGACTTTTTTTCTAAATATCCTTTTTCTTTATTCAAAATTAATTTTTTATTGAAAATGTATCTTTTTCGTTTTTAGAAAATTTATATTTTGAATATGGACATAATTGACGTTTTATGAAAACTGTTTCTTTGTGCGGGCAATCTGAGTTGCTGCACTACTAAGATAGCTTTGAAAATTTATTAATCGCGATGTCTGAAGTTTGCCACTAATGATTTCTCAATTTCTAATAACAAAATTCTCATAAATTTAAGAAAACAGAATATCGAATATCCATGTCATAAGTTGTGAAGATGTCTCAAATAAAAATATAATTATTAAATTTAGTTATGTTCTGTCAATAAGTGAAGTAATCTTCTGGTATCGGTAGACAGTTTTTTTCGTGTAGAAATATAATTACTTATTTGGAAACTTGGAGTAACAAGATTGATGGTGCAGAAAATTCGTAATCTTTATTAATAAATAAACAAACTGAAAACATTCACTAAAAGTCAAATTCAAGCAGAGTGGCAATCCATCAGGTTTTCGACAACAATGTATGCGGGATCTCGTGACTACACCTTTTTAAGAAAAGGATTACCAGTTACTTGTAACATTTTGATCCTACTTCGAAACGCAAACAATATTATATTATAGTTTTACATTTTTTTTAATTAAATCAATGACCTGGAGCATTTCCATGCACAGTGATTGTTCTAAATATCTGTGAGATTGATGAACGGGTTCCCAATGGAGCATCCTGGATTTCTTCCTTAGTCATTTCATCAACCACGCCGCTGTACATGTTTATTTTTACTCGTTTCTGTTTGCCAGTTCTTGTTGTATATAGTCCACGAAGTGATCTGGTTTTCTCCACTATAATTGCCAATACGTCACCATTGGACGTTAATAATACAGATTGTTCTTCTGTTGGCACATGTTTAAGGATCTGAAATCTTCCTTTCACTTTAATTGATTTATCGGAAGGAAAAGTATATCTTCGAATTTTGAATAGTCGGTTTGGATTCGTTTTAGGTATGAGCCAAATAAATCTAAGTTCTTCAAGTGTGTAATGAAATATGCCTAAAGAAGATGGCCTGGCATGAGGAGACCTGGACCTGGCACGAAGAGAAGACTCGACAGGAGCAGGCGGAGACCCGACCGGAGAACGCGGAGAATCCGGTTTAGCAGAAGGAAGACACCTTGCAGGAGAACGATGTCTGTCATCCGAATAAGAAGTTCCAGAACGAGGAAAATAGGGAATAGGGGCACCATTTGGTAAACACTCGAACTGCGAACTCAAATCTGCAACAAGAAACAGAGGATTAAATTAACAAAAATTTTCAAACTTTTGTACCATAATTTTGATTCTGTAACATCGTGTGAGCATGATACTACAAAAAACACCGGTTGAATCGAATATTTACTACTTTTAAGTGACAAGAAATGGTTTAGAACAAGGTGGCATCAGGTGATGCCACTATGCCGCAAAGGGTTAACAAAGAACACCTTATCATAGAAAAAAAGGCTTAAGAAACGTTGCAGGTAATGGGTGTTACGGGATATAATGTCTTTTCTAAATTAGATAAGAAGCTGAATGGACCGTAGTAAAAGTTTTTTTTTTAAGTGTAGGGGAGACCACCCTACAGTAGATAATGATCCTACAGTAGATAGTCATTGATTTAAAATACTAATGGATGTTAAATTTAATGTAATTAATAGTTAAGGAACGATATGTGTTAATATATTAAAATGATAATTGATTATTTTACTTATATTTGTGCTTATCATTAAGGACTATCTACTGTAGGATCATTATTTACTGTAGGGTGGTTTCTCCTATCATTTTTTAATATCGATAAGCTACTACGAGCAGTGTATAACAAATAATTTTTAAAGGATTTAAAAAGAGATTTAAAAAAAAAATTAGATAGTTAAGTGAACAACAAAATATTGCAAACCCATCATTTTTATTTTATAAATTTAACTTCATACATTTTTGAATTATGCCGTACAAACTGGAACAGATAGACCAGCTGTTCACTGAATTATTTTATAAAAATTTTATTAAAAATATGTCCAAGGTGATGGTCAACGTGAAAAGATATTTTAAAAATAACGAAAGTAAATGGTCATAATTGGTTTAATTTATAATTTGTAAGAATTGCCTTCATCTTTGGTCCTTTTTGTTCTTCTTTAGTCCTTCATCTTTGGCAAGTACTGATGATAATATACGTATAAAATTACAGCATTTGGCCAATTTTCAAGCACGTTAAAAAAATCGCTCGATTTAACTCAAAGAAAATGTAACTTTCAAATGTACCATGAAATTATTTTAGAATTAATATTTTTGTAATATGCTTTTGTATTCAATTTTTTATAATTTCCTAAAAAAGCAAAAGGCTGAACTGTCTAATTTCTAAAAGCACAAAATTTTAAAACTGTATAATATAAAATCGAAAGATTCAAAATTAAAACAATGTACAAAAATAAATCTTGTAGATATAATTATCCCTAAATTTTATAAATTGACAAGTTTTTACTTTCAAAAATATCATATTTTTGAAGAAAATTGGTTTCTACTTGTAAATGTTTGAAATTAAACACCAACATATTAGTTCAGTCGAAATTCAGTAAAATCCATTTTTTTATTCAAAAACTAAATTTGAAAATTTAAAATATTTTTTTAGTCTGATGTTTTAAAACTTTTAAATTAATTAGTGTAACTAAAAAGTTATAATAAATGTGAAATCTGAAAGCACAAAATTTTGAATGTGAATAATTTAAAATCGAAAGATTCAAAATTAAAATATTGTAGACTAATACTCCTTCAAAATGGAAAATTTTAAATTGGAAAAAGACGACTGAAGCACAAAAACTAAAAGTCATTGATACAAAAATCTTTAAAATTTATAAATTAACAAGTCACTAAGTTAAATAATATCAACTTTTTAATTAAACTGGTTTCAACATGCAAATTTTGGTAATTGAACACCTTCATTTTAAATCAGTCGAAATTAAATGAAATCTTTTTTTTTTATTTATAAACGCATAATATTTAAAAACTATGATATTTTGCAACTTGTTTTCAATTAATGTAATAAAATTAGTTTAATAAGCGTAGTGTAATAAGTGTGATTTCTAAAAGCCCAAAATTTTGAATTTGAATCATTTAAAATCGAAAATTTCAAAATTAAAATATTGCAAACTAAAAGTCCTTAAACAAATAAAATTGATTTCTGAATGTTTTTAAAGATTATTCATAAAAGAGAAAATTTCAATTGTAATAACAAAATTCTCATAAATTTAAGAAAACAGAATATTTTATATTAAAAGGAGAAGTGCCAACAGCCATACCACGCTGAAAAACCAGTTCTCGTCAGATCACTGAAGTTAAGCAGCGTTGGGCGCGGTTAGTACTTGGATGGGTGACCATTCGAGAAAACTGAGTGCTGTTGGCACATCGTGGGTGTGGTGAGCCCACACTTGTAGTTATTTACTACAAGAAACTATCCACCTAGAAACACTACCCGAATCGGGTAGTGTCACGCCTACCCTGCAAGGGAAATGGCTTAATGGTATACAAATGACCTAATAAAATTGGGCAATAATTCTCTTCTTAACATTAAAAATATTTTTAAAAATTTCACAATGTAGTTCAACTTAGTAGTTAAATTTGCAAACAAAAATATGAATTTTTAACACAGAAGAATAATTCTCTACAAAAAAAGACGAATTTTCAACAAAAGACATGAATTTTCAAACCAAATTGTTGAATTTGCAATAAAAAAAAGATCAATTTTCAACCAAAAACGGAATTACATTTTCAGGGAATAGATTATTCTTCAGCCAAAGAAAAATCGAATTTTCAACAAAGTAGTATAAATTAATGTTTGACCAAATTATAGAATTATCAAACGAACGTATTTTTTTACCAACAAAGACAAATTTTCAACAAAACACATGAATTTTTAACTACAATGGACAAATTTTCAACAAAAAATGAAATAGTTAGATTTCCAGTTTAAAAAATTAATTTTCAACCTATACGATTAAATTTCTGCCAAAAATAAACAGCCATCAAATTCTATTTCATTCATAAATACAAAATTGCAACACTCTCATAAGTCCCAAAGATCAGAAAAGAATGACGTCAGAAAAAATGGTTATTTCCGGAAAGCTTAATAATATACAAATTATAAATGTATTTTATTATTATATTCACCAATAGAATTGAGGGTTACCGCCAATAATAGGACGACAGTAGAAACAATCCTCATTTTATATAATTAGAGGAAAAACTGATTCATCAGATAGAGTACTTCATTAAATTTTATAGTAGATTATGCACCACGGTCGTTATCTCATAAATAATAATCGCCAAGGTTGTCATTCACAGATATTTACATTCGTCAGTTTGAAGAACAAAATTTAGTACTAAAATCGTTAGAACTGATATCACAATTTACATCATCTTTTACGTTTTAGCGAAATCTATCGTTTACCTGGGAAATTTATATAGTGTATACTATAACGGCCCAAGTGAAGCTTTAAAAAACGAATATAAATTCTATAAAATATTTTAAAGAATTGGAAAGATGAGAAAGATGAGACTCAAGATGGTTCACTTGGACAAATGTTTTTTTAAATAAAAAAAATATTATTCCTTTCATATAGGGTGAAACAAATTTTTGATTGATAAAATATTTGTTTGATTCAAGCAAATTTTATTTGAATGAAACAAATTCTAGCTTAGATATAATGTCAAAGAAATGTTTGATTCAAATTTCAAACAAACAATATTTTGATGTACATAATATTGAATGCTTTTTAAATATTTCTTTTAGTCACACAAATATTTAAATTATTATCAGTTTGTTTTCAAACTTATATAAATATAAATTGTGTAAGATTCTTCAGAAAATTAGAAAAGATTTTTGAATATTTCAGATGTATTAAAAAAGAATCTAGAAGATTTAAAAAATTGATTCTACAGGATTTTACAAAATACTAGGAAACATTCGACCCTTTTTAAAAGATATTTAGGACTTCTAGAAGTTTAGAAGAAATAAAGAAATATTTTATAAATTTTCGGAAATGCTACCAGGTTTTAAAATATTTGAAATATATTCCAAACCTCTCAAATTCCTAAAAATATTTTTAGCTGACTCGAATTTTTCCTAACGATTTGAAAAATCATTCAAAATGTAAAAAAATTTCTTTAAAATCTGCAAAAATATTCCTAGGAATTTTAAGAAAATTGGTTTATTCACTTGAAACCTTTCAAAATTCTTTTAAAGCTTCTAAGACTTTGGTTTGAAATCTTTAAAAAAATCTGCATTTCATTAAAACTGTGTACAGCTTAAAATTCTTTTTCAATCTCTTCAAATCTTCTAAATATTTCTTGAATTTACTCGATTTTTTTTTTCAATCTTACCAAATTGAAAAATTTAGGTTTAAAATCTTCTACACTTTTTTGAAATTTAAGGAAATCCTTTGAAATATTTTTCAATTTTCTCTCAAAGTTCATTTTTCATAACAAAAAATCATAAAAAAATTTCCCATAAATCTTAAGAAAATTTTTCTCTTAATCCTTTCAAAATGTTTAAACCTCCTAATATTTTAAAATTATTCAAATTTTTCGTGATTTTTTTTTAATTCTGAAAAATTTTTAAAAATGGTCTTTAAATCTTTCAGATTCTTCTTTGATAATTTTAGAAATCCTTCGAAATGTTTTGAAATCTTTTCAAATATTCTCTTAAAATTAATTTTTCAACATAAGAAATCATTTTAATTTTTCCTAGGAACATAAATATATAATTTTTTCATTTTCTTGAAACCTTACGGAATTCAAAAAATATCTTATGAGTTTTTATTATTTTTGAATGGTTTCAAAAGTTTTAAGTATCTCTCAAACTTACTCAAATTTTTTCTAAAATTATATATCACGGCAAAATTTTTCTTCAAAATCATTCACATTTTTTTCAAAATTTTAGGAAATAATTTAAAATGTTTTGTAATCTCTTTCAATTTTCTCTTAGAATACATTAGGAAAAAAATCATTTGAAATTTTCCCATGAATCTTAAGAATATTTTTTTCACTCTCTTGACGCCCTTCAAAATTGAGTTCACCTAATTTTTTTTTTAATTCCGAAAAATTAAAAGAATTTTCTTAGTCTTCCATATTCTTTGTCCACATATTTTAAAATCTTCAAAACTTAAAATTATTCTTATTAAATTAAACGTAAACCATGTAAAATTTCCCCAGAAACCTTTTTAGAAATTTTAATCTCATAATCTTTCAAAATTATTAAAAAGCTTCTAAGTTTTTTTCAAATTCTTGAAAATAAATTTTTCCTAATATTTAATTTGTCTTATCTCTTTGAAAATGTAAAAAAGTTTAGAAATTATAGTGTGGTAACAAAATTTGAAGAACAGATTTATTTACCAATATTAAACAATCATTTACAATTTAAATGGTTTCACAGTCAAAATTGAATATTTTCCTATTAGAATTTTCAAAAATAGATCATTCAAAACTCAGAGGAATGAAAATTGTATGATTTTTAATTAAGAGCATTCAAAATTAAATAATTGAAAAGTGAAAATTTAAAAAAAAATTTTAATTCGAATTCAAAGCGATTAACATTTGACAATTTGAGATTCAAAACTAAATTATATATTCTAAAGAAAAAGCTTCTGAAATTCGAGAAATCTAAATAATTTTCATCAAATTAAAAAAATTATGATTTAACATAAACATCGTTCAGACAAATTTTTCTAAAATCAAATAAATTCACCTTTATTTTCACCGTTCAAAATGGAAAAATTTTCAATCATAAACCTGCCAAATTAAATTATTCTAAAAAAAACGTTTAAAATAAAAAATTAATTTTGAATGGGAAAGATTGAAAATGAAAGAATGTATACTCCAGAAACTTGAAACTTAAACAAATCCGAACTTCACTTGAATATAATTTAAAAAAATTAGTCGCGAAGAAATTAGAACTTTTTTGTACTCGAACCCTTAACAATTTCTATTACTTTAAGTAAATTTAATCGTTCAGAAATTAACCATTTTTAAATTGTGAATTATACTTTTCGAAATTCAACCATTTCAATTTTAGTCAGTTTCAAATTTAATAATTTTAGATTTAGATGAAAGACTTGATAGTTACAAACTTTTCAGTTTAAAGGATTTGTAATTAAATAATTTCAAATTATATGCCTCTAGAATAAATTCAAAACAATGATAAATTAAGACAATAATTTCTCAAATTCAATCCTTAAGAATGAGCAGATTTTAGAACCAGGCATTCAATATTGAAGACTTTTTTATTTGAAAAATGTTTCAAAAAGTTCTACATTTCAAACAGTTAAAAAAAAACAATTTTTCTATTGAACAATTTAATAATTTCTTTAATTTGTAATGGTTTCAATTTTATAATTCTGAATTTTTGTGGTAAAAGCTAAACTTTCAATTTTCTCCTATCATAAGTTGAAAATTTGCGATTAAAATTGAAGTGGTTGAATTACGAAAAGTATAATTGAAAGTTTGAAAATTGTTAATTTCTAAACGATTAAAATTTACTTAAAGCAATTCAAGTAGTTGAAATTTTGAAATTCAAATTCAAATTGTTGGATTTCGAAAAATATCATTGACACTTCAAAAATGGGTACTTCCTAAACGATTAAATTTACTTAAAGTAATAGACTTTTTAAGGGTTTGAGTAAAAAAAAGTTTTAATATCACTGTAAGGTAGATGAAGACAATATACGAAAACGACTTGAAAAAAAATTATCGGGATTCCGTGAGTAATAACTTACACACAGAAATCCCGAGGGGGATTCGTGTAACACGCACTTCACAGTATATACAGTCGTTAACACGGAAAAGCGCGTGGAAAGCCGGTCAGTCACCGCTGAACGCGTTCAGCGATCCCCACTCAGTCGAGGCGAAAAGCCACGTGACTCGAAGCGGCCAATAGGTCCCGTCGGTCCTCGCCGCGGAGCCTCCCACCAGCGCTCGCTGAGGTGGGAAGGAGCCCATAAAAACCGGTGCACGAGAGCGACGTGGCAGACCAGCGCCGGGTTCCCGGCTGCAAATGTCATCCAAGTATTTGGAGTGCTCCCTAGAGATCTACCAGTCCTCTAGTCGGCTCTTAAGAAAAAATAATATCCACCAGTGTTCTGGTAGGTCATCTCGTCCATCCGTTAGCTCGCTAACATTCCTTCATATCTTCCACCAGCTTCTTGGTAAGCTCTCCTTCCCATTCCACTACTTTCCTCACACCCCTTTTTTTTATATATTCGAAAAGTAAGTAAAAAATAAAATTCTGTTGATTCCGCTGCAACGCGTCATAGCATCGAACAGGGACTCGTCTTCTTATTGTAGAACCAATTATTAAATTTTTTGTTTCAATTTTTTTTGTAGTGACTCGGGATTCGCGTAGTCGCTCGGATAATGCCCGACGGCGCAGGGTACGCATGCGCAAAATACGGCAATTGAAGGCGAAAGGTGTTATTTTGGGGGAATTCGCGCAGCAGCTACGGGCTGAGGCGGAAGGCGTTGCCCAACAGTGGGCCAGTACTACAACAAGAAATACCCGCGAAAACGTTCCGCCTTCAACTCATACGGGACCGCTTTCACCGCGATCGGGAGCACGGAGTCTAAGAGCGTCCCGAGGTTCACGGATTGGGATAATATACTCGCAACGTATACGTTCATTCCTGAGCATAAATAACCGTAGGCGTAAGCAATATACCAAAAATGAGCTGAGCTAAATCTTTCATATTTTTATAAACTTGATCTAGATATTTGTAATCTCGGTTTAAGAGAGAGGATCGTTTCTTTTTATATAACGTTAATAAATAGATTAAAAATGTAGATATATATCAAATTTTTTATATTCTATCTCAATCTTGATATTTGTCCTGATGTGGTAAGGTTGGTAAAACAAGTAAAATTGTATCGACAAAAACGTTCTCAATTCTTAATTTTACGAGAATTTGTTTTTGATATTTATTTGTTTTTTATCTAATGCTCCAACGACTGCCATTTTGGAGATCGGTAGAGAGGGCATTTCGCTTGTGTTGCTTGCTCATAGAAATACGATAAAATCGCACTATTTTCACATTTTCTATTTCGCCACGCGTTTTCTTTCTCCAACCTTATTCCATCCGAATAAAATTCCCTCAAGAAATCTATTTTGAATTCGTTGTAGTTGTTCCATTTAATTGCATTTGCATCAAACCATGTAGTAACTGATTTGCGGATTGTAATTATCCCCGCCGTCACGCTGCCTTTCCGAATTTTAACCAGATGATAAGTCATGAGGGCGAGGAGTAGTTATTTGTTCAAAATTGTGTTCCTCACCGTCGTGCTGGTACTCCGGATTGTGTCTAGAGGATGAGTCACGAGGGCGGGAACGATTAACGTTATATAGAAAGAAACGATCCTCTCTCTTAAACCGAGATTACAAATATCGAGATCAAGTTTATAAAAATACAAAAGATTTGGCTCTGATCATTTTTGGTATATTGCTTATGCCTACGATCATTTATTCTTTGAATTCAAACTACATGTACTCAGAAAGGAGGTTATCGATCTCCCTTAGAGTATCTTTGACGTTTAGATTAATAGCGGGTTGACATTTTCTATTATTGGTTCCGAATGCGTAGAGGACTGAATATTATTATTAAAATCATTACACGATATGAGGTTATTGAAGGCTTTGATTTCCCTTCAATGACTTTGCCTTCACAAGTCTTCACGTTCTTCATCAGGAATGAACGTATGCGTCGCGAGTATATTATCCCAATCCGTGAACCGCGGGGAGCGTGACGCTATTAGACTCCGTGCTTCCGATCGCGGTGCCTTATGAGTTGAAGGCGAAACGTTTTCGCGGGTATTTCTTGTTGTGGTACTAGCCCACTGTTGGGCAACGCCTTCCGCCTCGGCCCGCAGCTGTTGCGCGAATTCCCCCGAAATAACACCTTTCGCCTTCAATTGCCGTATTTGCGCATGCAGCCCCTGCGCGGTTGGGCATTATCCGACCGACTACCCGAATCACTATGAAAAAAATTAAAACAAACAATTTAATAATTGGTTCTACAATAAGAAAACGAGTCCCTGTTCGATGCTATGACGCGCCGCAGCGGAATCAACAGAATTTTCTTTTTCACTAACTTTTCGAATGTATAAAAAAATGGGTGTGAAGAAAGTAGTGTAATGGGAAGGAGAGCTTACCAAGAAGCTGGTGGAAGATATGGAGGAATGTTAGCGAGCTAACGGATGGACGAGATGACCTACCAGAAGACTGGTGGATATTATTTTTTCTTAAGAGCCGACCAGAGGACTCAGGCACCGTCGACTCTTATATACGAGATGGCGAACTAGGAAAGTTGTTATCTTGCTTGTTTTAGAGGGCTCTGATGTCGAATTTCATCAAAGTAGGGGAAATGGAGGGTGAGTGGGATACTATCGCGCCAAGTTTGATTTTGTACATGTAAACACAGTGACGCGAACCACGCAAACGAATTTGAAGTTATAATTCGTGAAGTGTGTGAAAAAATTTGTGAAGATGCAGAATCGAAATATTTGTTGTGTGTCCGGATGTAATTCGAAGTTAAGTGATAGGAAGAATGTTTCTATTCACTATTTTCCAAAAAGAAGTATCGGTAAATGGCTTTCGGCAATAAAGAACAAGTACCTCGCAAATATGACGGATCACCGTGACATAACCTCGCAAACACTGTTTGTTTGTCGGCTGCATTTCGCCGATGACCAATATAATTCGAGACAGGATGAAACTATTATATTGAAACCTGTATGTTGTTCGGCACCTACATCTCCCGCAGGCTTTACTGAAAGAAGTGAACAGTATTGACTTGCGTGATGTACAAAACTCGCCTTCGACCATGAACGTTCCGTCCAACATAAGCACATCATCTCCGTCAGTGGGCAGATTCACAAACATCGAAGCACAAAATGTTCTTTTGGAAAAAGTAAGGCAAAGTTCTTTGAATTTTAAAAAAGTAAGTCATTCTGTTTTCATACATTCTTTAGAGAAATAATTTATCATTTTTTTCAACATCATAGTCCTCACAATTCTTCAGGGAAATAAAAACTTTGATTTTTGAGATTGTAGCTTTTATGCTACATCGTTAAGGTTGAAAATTTGCGTTTTCCAGATAGATCACTTAGATCAGACATGCCCAAGTCGGGGAAATTTTCTCCGGGAACACATGTTCCGCGTCCCCTGCTCTTTCTCCTAGCGAGCGGTAGTGGTGGTAAACGCTTGCGAGAATCTCTCCTCCGTGACGTACGCGTCTACCACGCGCATGCGTCTACTACCTCTCTCGCTCTCTAGGAGAAAGAGTAGGGGACACGGTACATGTGCTCCCGGAGGAAATTTCCCCGAGTTGGGCATGTCTGACTTAGGTCATCTAACAAAGAACATCGACATCGTTCACTCTGCCGAGGGTGTCGCAACAGAAGCAGTCGACCCACCTACGAATACAGACGTTACGAAGAACGATTGTGTACATATAGCTAGGGATGAATTAATTGAAAAATATTGTACACAAACAGAGATCGTAGAAGCTAAAATGCATGTGGAGGAGGAAAGTAACACACCGCCGGAGCCAATTTAAACATCTGCACCCAAACGCCGTGTCAAATCTCCAAAATTCAAGTATGCTAGAACACGAAATGTGGTACGCACAATCCTTTCGAAACCTGAAGTAGAAAATTTCTCACCTACTAAACGAAAGATCTACGAAGAAGTTAAGAAGCAGCGGAAGGACAATTCAAACCTTAGAAAGAAAGTCAAAAGGTATAACTGTAATTCTTCTGTGAATATTCTTTGTCTTTTGAATTTCGATACAAAATGTTCAAAGTAAATGTTACCAAAATGAACTTGAGTAGCACATTTTTCTTTTTCTTCTAAGAATGTCTAAGAAAAGATTTAAAGCAAATGTGACTAAAATGTATTTGAGTAGCACATTTGTATTTTTTATCTATAAATGTGAGACTACATTCAACTTTGAATAAGGCTCATTCATTGTCTTTTCAACATTACTGCATAATGATATCACGGATAGCATATATTGTGAATAATAAAGTTTTAAATGCTCAAATTATAATTTCTTTTTTTAAATTTTCAAACCAAATTCTGAAAGTAAATTTCACCTAAAATAATTTCAGTAGGAAAGTTCTATTTTCGGTCCATAAATGTAACCTCAAATAAGACTCAATCATTGTCTTTTTGAGAGCACTGCATAGTGATAACATTGAAAGCATTTATTTTGAAGAAGGAAATGGTACATAGTATAATTATAATGTATTTTTTACAATGTGAAAAAAAAATTTTAAGTGATTTTAACAGAAATTAATTTCAATAGCACATTTGTATTTTTATTCTATAAATGTGAGATCACATTTAAATCTATAATAAGACTCATTCAGTGTTTCTTCAAAATCACTGTTGGCACATCGCGGGTGTGGTGAGCCCACACTTGTAGTTATTTACTAACTACAAGAAACTATCCACCTAGAAACACGACCTGAATCGGGTAGTGTCACGCCTACCCTGAAAGGGAAATGGCTTAATGGTATACTGCATAATGACATTATAGATAGCATTTATTGTGAATAATAAACTTGTAAATACGACAATTATCATTTATGTTTAAAAATTTGCAAAAAAAAAAATTGAAAGTAATTTTAACAGAAACTAATTTCAGTATCAGATTTGTCTTCTTCTTCTATAAATGTGAGATCGCATTTCACTCTAAAATAGGGCTCATTCATTGTCTTTTTTATATCACTACACAGTGATATCATTGAAATCATCAATTTAGAAAGATAACATTCAAAGTATTATAAGGTATTGTAGGTAAGAATATTCTGCACTATTGTTACCGCAACGTATAATCCATGTCAAACAACCAGATTGTGGTATTTTGGCATTTTTGTCACATTTTATCGTAATTTTTATTGCATTTTTTCACTTTTTCATCGCACTTCAGAAGACACGCTTCGCACTTCTAAATGTAAGTTTGTGTGTACTGTGTAGACAATAATTCAAGGACATATGTACGTTCACGAAAGCTACGATCTTACGTAATTCGTTTGTCATGTGCTGTATAGAAAATATTTCATGGACATATGTACGTCAACGAAAGCTACGATGTTACGTGATTCGTTTGTCATGTGAAATTAATTAATACTGATTACGTGGAGTGTACTGAGCTACTTTCTGTAAGTAGATATGAGAATCGTTTCAAGGATGGCAGGGATCTACTGGGCAGTGATACCTACGCATCGATGAGTGAGAAATTGCCCGAGTTGCAACGTCAGTTCATCGACATGATGCTGAAAATTTTGATAAGCATCCCAAAGCTAGACGTTACACCACGGAAGAGAAAATAATTTGTCTGCCCATTTATAAGATATCTCCGAAATGCTACCGCTATCTTCGCTCCATATTGAAAGGTTTACCCACCGAATCCAGTTTCAAGCTTACACTGCGGAAAGTTGATATGAACACCGGAATCACAGACAGTACAAGGCAGCGGCTGAACGAAGCAATACTAATGGCGGAACCGGAGAAGGAATTGACAGCCATATTGATGTGGGACGAATTTATGTTGGGTCTTAGACTTGAATACGACGAGAACTTCTAACTTTTGCGTCAGTGGAACCAAGAGTACACAATTGCAATCCTGCATAACTGAAGTTGTAGAGGCTTTGAAGGATGCCAATTTCAACGTCATCGCGACGGTGTGTGACGGTGCGAGAACCAACGAATCTGCCATCAATCAGCTTATTCAGGATACGAAAAGCATAAAACGCTCGGAATACGTAAATCGCTTTGAGTATTCTTTCAAGTAAAAAAGTAGTTTTCTCTTTTGTGACCAATTTATCACCAATTTATCAATGTTCTTCCTTTACAGATGGTACGTTCATTGTACATGACGTGGAAATCATCCCATTGTACGATCCACCGCATCTTTTGAAGTGCTTCCGAAACAACCTGCTCGATAAATATTTGGAGTTCGCCTATTCCGACAACAGGGATCAGTCAAAGAGGACATTCGCCCAGTGGCAACATGTCATAACATTGGGACTGCCGACCTGCTTAAGATGCCAATTGAGGCACGAGATAGCACTGAAGTCTATGCATACCTCAACATACTATCGGACGCTTTTAATGGAAAAATTGTGAACGATCCAAAAAGTGTGTATAGGACGCTCTTTCATGATGACAGTTTTCACGCCTATTTCTTCACTGATGCGCGAGGCAAACTCAAAAGAATGCGTTTTGTTAACCGCGATACGAAGGAACCGCTCGCAACACAGCCACCATCATTAAAAATTTTTATTAAAACTATCGACGGTGTACAGCTACTGTAGAAAAGATTGAAAGCACTAGGGTTTACTTCTTTAAAAACGAAGCACTTGAACCAGGATCCTCTTGAGAATTTCTTCGTTTCAATACGCGATCACGGAGCACAAAACAATAAACCTACGTGTTATCAGTTCATTGGTCATTTTAAGGCTTCAGTGATCATCAGCTTGACGCATTATTATATTCGCGGTGCTAACTGCGAAGATGATAAAGGAGCGTCTCTCTTTACGTGGCAAAGCTATCTCGTGTCTGTCGAGGAAGCTGAAAAGGAAATTAAAGCCGACAATTCCTGCATAACTCCTCAGAACACCGCGAATAAAAATCCAAAAGTTACGGCTCCGGCAACTCCTATTCCGGAAAAATTCGTAACAGCGACCCCCGTAGTGTTGAAAGAATTACGCGTATTAGATCCTTCCTTAGAATCCTGTCCGGAATGTATTAAACTTATAAGTAGTCAGAGCGGAGCATCCTCTACACAAACTATGTCTCCACTCCACGAGATTGACAATGATGTAGTGAGCCTTATCAAGAGGATAATGGATTCAGTGTGCGCAAAACACGCAGTGATCCAAATTGCGAATCAATATCTGAAGAAAGAAATCCGGTCGGATATAGTGACTTGTCACGTTCATAGAGACGGTTTGATTGACAGTTTTCTCCACTGCAGCATCAAGAAATATATTTTATCGATATCAGCGTATTTAAACCCTATTTTAAAAGGGAAACGTAAGTCCGAACGCGAAACTGAAAAGGACGGGTCTAATATTAAATCACAGCAAGGAAAACAAATTTTGTAGAAGGAGCGATAAAGAAACGACAGTCATCACTACATAAAATAAGGGTACGTTTAATAAAGTACAAAAAGGAAAATCCTTGAAATCCGAAGTTCTAGGTGCACTGTCGCATACTTAGACATTTGCAATTAAAGAAAATCATGTTCATCCACAAGAGAAAACGAAATGTTGAGCAAATACATGAATTTTCAACCAGATAAGACAAATTTTCAACTGATAAAGATTCATTGTCAATCAAAGATAAAGTAGTGCCATTCTCAGTAAGGGAATTCATTTTCAATTAAACAAAATAATTTTTCAAGGAAATAGTTCATTTCTCAACTAAATGAATGAATTTGCAACCCAAAAGATTAACTTTCTACCCAAGACAGACAAATTTTTAACAAAATACGTGAATTTTCAACCCAAAAAGAATCATTTTCAACTGGTAAAGATTCTCAATAAGAAAATTAATTTTCTACAAAAAGAAATACATTTTCAAGGAAATAGTTTACTTCTCAACCAAACAGATAATTTTTCAATCAAGAAGGTTACATTTGTAGCGAAGAAAGTTAAACCTTCCACAAAAAATTGAAAAGTTCAATTTTCAGTTAAAAAGGTAAATTATTGACTACAAATGATCAATCTTCAAGCAGAACAATGATTTTCTTTGACAAAGCAGTTGAATTTATAACACAGAAGATTAATTTTCTGCCCAAAAAAGTAAAATTTTCAGCAAAATGGATCTTTTTCAATTATTAAATTTGAAGATGTATTAGTAGATTTTAATATTGCGGACAATTTTAGTAATAAATTTGTAATAAAACATGAATTCATGTTCATCCATGTCTCGCAACATGACTTCTTTTAGAAACTAGATATATTTTAATCATAAATTCGTGATAAAACATGAATGTGAATTCATGTTCATTCATGTCTGCAACAAGAGTTATTTCAAATATTAAATATATTTTAATCATAAATTTGTAATAAAACATGAATTTGAATTTATGTTTATTCATGTCTGCAACAAGACTTCTTTTAAAAGTTAGATATATTTTAATCATAAATTTGTAATAAAACATGAATGTGAATTCAAAGAAACTTTATGTAATCATCCGTTGCATTTCTCTACTTGGTTAATAAAAGCGAGAAGTGCTACAATTTCATATTGTACACGGGGTGCATGTGATTGTAATATTAATAATTACTTTAGATACAGACGCAATATTAATATAATATACTTGAATTTCAAGTATTTTCGATACTGCATTGTATGCCACTAATAAAATACTTCTCAAAATATATGTGGAGTGTTTCCAATTTATTCATTTTAGAAATGATTAATGCCAAATCATGCAATATGGCTTCCCAAATGGGTACAACAGCTTAAATTTATTATATTTCATGTCACCTGTGCTACATTTGGCATTATTTCTTTCAAATTACCTTTAAATTTAATTTAGTTTTAATTTTAACAACACATTCAAAACACCTACGTGTACATATATATTTACTAACACATGCACACGAAATTGTAGTTCTCTTGCTTGTTGTACGCGGCGCATCGCTCACTTTACGCTTCCGCGAACTTAGCATTGAGTCGACGGTGCCTGGGAGGATTGGTGTATGTCTAGGGAACACTCAAAATACTTGGATGATATTTGCAGCCGGGAACCCGGCGCTGGTCCAGTGCTCCCAATTCGGATCCCCAGCTGCAGTGCGCATGCTTTGCATCGGCAGTGTCATTGGCTGTAAATGGCGCGCTTTTTCAGAACCATCACATGCGTAAAGCAATTTTTCATAATAAATAAGCATTGTGAAAAGAATAACAATTAATTAAGATTGCAAAATAGTCTTTTAGAGTGCAAGGTGAAAATATTATTTCATAGTACTCTTTGAAAATGAATTATGGATTCTAAATTCAAAGGAAGGAATGCCTTTTGTCACCAATGTGAATTTTGAATCATTCATAATATTTTTTTGTACTTCATGATTATTATATAATGTGAAAAATTTATTTGCATATTTATTCATTTCAAATAAGCGCGCGATCAACATGCAATGAGTCTGCTGGTGCGACGCACGCGCAGTGCGGTTGGGGAGCCAAATTGGGAGCACTGCGCTGGTCTGCCACGTTGAAAAAAAAGGGTGGGGATGAGGGGGCCGTAACCATCGCCCCCTCTTGTGAGGTCCAATGCACGGGAGTGGGTGGCTGGCGCGGCGGAGCCGCGCCAGTCGCGCGCTCGCGATTAATGATCTCCCAGAAGAATGATCGAACTGGAGGAAGTTGTTGTGCGTTACCCGTTTGGGCATTGTTACACAATCTGAGAGAAATTTGACATGACTAGAATTTAAAGTGACGTTTATTATGTGTGGGAAAATAAGCCCGCAAGTGGGAAAAACCCACAAAATCTGTTAATTTATTTTATGAAAGAAAAGGTGAGAATAGAAGAAGAGGGAGAAGGGTTTATAGGGGTCGAAAGAAGAAAGTAGATAGGAGGTCAGGGGTGGCAGGGCCACCTCGACCTGGGTGACTTATTTCATGAGAAAGTCTTTTGGTATCGCGTGTTTGCGAAGTGGATCCAAATTATATTTCCCTAGGGAGGAAATATGTTCAAAAGGTTACAATGATGCAGATTCGTAGAATTTAGTGGCGGTTTCTTTAATATACTCTGAAATGTATGGTAGTTGAAATTCTCTGTGAAGGACAGAGTTCTTAGTATATCTGGGGGTTTTTGTGATACGTCTGAGAAATTTATTTTGAATTATCTGAATGTGATTAATATTGCTTTTGGACGCGCCTCCCCAAATTGTACATGCATAAGTTATGAATGGTCGGATAAACGTTTGTTGATTAGGATTCCATATTCAGGTCTCAGACTCGAGTGTCTATTAATAATAGGATTTAGGCGTGACATGACCCCAAGGGCTTTTCCCTTAGTTTCCTGGATATGCAGCTTCCAATTAAGACGTTTTTAATGTTTACCTCCTAAATATTTTATGGAGTTTTTCCATTCTATTGGTTCGTTAAATATTTTGGGTGGATCTATTTTAGCTGGCCTTCTGACTGAGAAAAGAATTGATTCTGACTTTGCTACGTTTATTTTTATTCTCCAGAGTTTAGCCCAAGCCTCAATGACTTCAAGAGCTTTGTTAAGCAGTTTTAAAATTTTTGGAACTGACCAGGAGGAAGTGAATAGCGCGGTGTCGTCTACGTATAATCCAATTGAAACTTCGGGGTCCTCAGGGATGTCATTTACGTAGATGAGAAAGAATACCGGTCCTAGAATTCTGCCTTGGGGCACGCCCGCTCGGATGGGTTTCTCTTTTGAAAGTGTCTGGCCTATTTTGACTGAGAATTTTCTATTGTCAAGATAGGAATGTATAAAATGGATAAGCCCTCTTGGGAATTTGTAATTTATTAGTTTTCTGAGCAGTCCTACATGCCAGACACTATCACTTGGTGGTTTTTCTGGAGGCTTTTTTAAAAGCAGAGCAACCCCTGTAATTCGCGGTGTGGTTTCCAGCACAATTAGCGCACGTGGCCGGAGTTTCACGTTGTTTTTCGCATCTAGAGGTTAGATGCGCACCTTCGCACTTCACACAGCGTGCAGTAACGTGGCACATATCAGAGACATGATGAAATTGTTGGCATTTAAAACATTGAGAGGTTTCTTTAGGTTTAACGTAGGGCTCGACCTTTATTTTTATAAACGCGAGAGACTGGAGGCTAAGTAGTTCTTCCGCCTGTGGTGTGTTAGGGACCGTTACGAGAATCATGGGGATAGCTTTCTTTGTTTGTCGATTTCTCATTTGACTGACTGAGGTGATCGTGTACCCTTCTTCCTTAAGTTCAGCAAGTACTGAGTCGTCGGGGAAAGAAATGGGAATATTTCGGATCACGAGTTTAATAGGGGGTGACTCTACGTTCTTGTACAAGTAGTACTGAAAACCTTGCTTCTCTAGATTAGAGATTATTAATCGATAGTCCTCTATAAAGGACACGCGAACGGAGTAGACATCAGAGCCTAGGTTATAGACGATAGGTTTATAACTGGTAGATGATTTTAAAATATTGTGGAAAACTGAATAAGGATGATTAACTTCATCCACGATCACATTAATAGGTGGGATTTTTCCCGGTGCCGACGGTACGCGTGAATTTAGATTTGTCGCGTTTGGTTTTGATCCTGGCGCGGCCATAATATTGGGCTTGTTAGGGATTGCAGTTAGTGGTGCAGACTTATTAGAATTTGGGATACTCACGATAGACGTCTTCGACGTCTTACTGCTTCCACTGATGGAGAAGGTGGACGCTCTTTCGGGGGAGTCGCTGCTGGACTGCGCTCCGCTACTCCTCCTGGAAAGCTCACGCTTCTTACTCCTGGAGGTGACTGTAGAGAAGTTGCTCTCGATGTCATCTTCTTCCATCTTGGTGATGGGCACTTCAGTTGTACTGCTACCTCCTGCTGAGCAGAAAACTGAGTTTGAGCTCTGTGACATGAGTGTCACAGAGCGCAGATTTGATATTCGATCAATTTGATGCGTCTGATAGAC
This sequence comes from Andricus curvator, assembly GCA_932195095.1. NCBI lineage: Eukaryota > Metazoa > Arthropoda > Insecta > Hymenoptera > Cynipidae > Andricus > Andricus curvator. Next base: position 38,208 of record CAKNYM010031546.1, read on the forward strand.
CAGAATCTATCAATCTATCATGAGCAACAAACAATCTAACAGAACTGATTCTAGCTATAGGGAGAAGATCATGTTTTTGAACAAAACAAAAATCCCTCGTAAAATAAACTTGGAGGCCCTGAAAAGGGCTGATTGTTATTTTGGTAAGCAATCGAATCAATATCAATCGATGTCCATCGATCAATCCCAATCAATCAATCATTCAATCGATCATCGCACCAAAGCAGCGCCTCAGACCAGAATCCATTCTTGGGAATAATCATTCGTCTGCCACGTTGCTCTCGTGCGCCGGCTTTTATGGGCTCCTTCCCACCTCAGCGAGCGCTGGATGGAGGTGGGAGGCTCCGCGGCGGGGACCTACGGTCCATCCTATTGGCCGCTTCGACTCACGTGGCTTTTCGCCTCGACTGAGTGGGGATCGCTGAACGCGTTCAGCGGTGACTGACCGTCTTTCCACGCACTTTTCCGTGTTAACGACTGTATATAATGTAAAGTGCGTGTTACATCACAAAACAAATTTTTTCTTTGTTTCAAGATGAACTTCGGATTTGTTTAAGTTTCAAGTTTCTGGAGTATAAATTTTTATTTTTTCAATATTTTCCATTTAAAAATACTTTTTATTTCGAACGTTTTTTTAGAATAATTTAATTTTGAAGGTTTATGATTGGAAATTTTTCCATTTTGAACGGTGAAAATAAAGGTGAATTTATTTTTTGATTTTAGAAAAATTTGTCTGAACAATTTTTATGTTCAATCATAATTTTTTGTTAATTTGATGAAAATTCAGATCTCTAGAATTTCAGAAGCTTTTACTTTGAAATATTCAATTTAGTTTTTTATTTCAAATTCTCAAATTTTAATCTTTCGAATTTAAATTTATTATTATTCAAAAGTTTTCACTGTAATAGTATTCAATTTTGAATGCTTTTAATTATAAATAATAACATTTTAATTTCTCTGAATTTTGGATGATCTATTTTTGAAAATTCTTATGGGAAAATATTCCATTTTTAACATTTTGAAATTGTCCTCTCGTGAAATTTTAATCTAAAATCATTCAATTTCGAGATTCTTGAATTAAAAATAAAATTGTTCAATTGTGAACGATTTTTTTGCGAGGTTTCAAAATAAAAATGGTTTCTAATACATAAAATAGTACTTTCCACTAATAATTAGATGTTAACATTAGATGTTAACATTAGTTGTTTAAACGGTTTATTATTATTTTTAATATCATTCTCTTTGAATAATGTTCGAAGTTGCGTTTTTTTTCTGAAATATTCAACTTTTTGTCCACTTTTCACTTAGAGCAAGGTAATAATTAATGCAGTTTAACGAACCTAATTGCTTAAAATATTAATAATGTTTATAAGCATCTTCTCTCAGATAATTGCTATAAAGTTACGGTTTTTTTTAAATTCTTACCTTTTTGTCCACTTTTCATTTAGAGTGAGGTAATAATTAATGCAATTTAGTAAACATAATATTTTAAACAAATTAATATTGTGTATAACTATCTTCTTCTATATGAATGCACTTTTAGGTTAGTGAGGTAATAACAATTGCACATTAACAATCATAATGGTTTTAACAATTTATTATTACTTATAACTATCTACTCTTAGATAATTGTCAGAAAGTCGCGGTTTTTTCCTAATTTTTTAACTTATTTTCAACTGTTTAATCAGTGTGAGGTTATAATAAATTCAAGATATCAAAAATAATTTTTTTTTAAATGTATTATTATTTTTAATAATATTCTCTTTGAATAATTCTAGAAAGTTGCGGTTTCTTCTGATATTTTCAACGATTCATCACCTTTTCACTGAGTGAGATAATAATGAATGCAAGTTAACAAAAAAAATTGTTTCAACAATTTATTATCGTTTATAACTATGTTATCTTTTCATAGTTAATTTTTAGAAAATCGCAGTTTATTTGCGAATTTTTCAACTTATCTTCATATTTTCAATCAGACTGAAGTAATAATTAATTCAAGTTAACAACCATCATTGTTCAAACAATTTATTATTATTTTTAATAATATTCTCTTTGAGGAATTCCAGAAAGTTACGGTTTTTTCTGATATTTTCAACTTTTTGTCACCTTTTTACTTAATGAGATAATAAATAATGCAAGCTAACTAACACAATTGTTCAAACAATTTATTATTGTTTATAAGTATCTTTTCTTAGATAATTGCTAGAAAGTTGCGATTTTTTCTGAAATTTTTAACTTCGCTTTGGTTTTTAGTTAATAAACATTTAAAAAAATAATTTTTTAAACAATTTTTTTCTTTTTTCGAATTTAATTTTCTGAAATAAAACAGATATTTGGAATATTCTTTAACTTTTCTATATGGATCATATTAAATATACATTTACCTTGAAGTAGTTACTGAGAGCCTTTTTGTTTAAGTAATTACTTAAAATTAGTATTTAGTATTTTTTCCTAACTAAAAAGTCAAAGAAAAGCTGGATGTATAATACATTGTTTAAACAACTATGTTTGTTAAGTTGCATTAATTATTATCTCACTAAATGAAAAGTTGACAAAAATTGGAGAATTTCAGAAAAAACAGCAACTAACTAGTATTACATCAGAAGAAGATAGTTATAAACAATAATAATTATTTTAAACTGTAAACTTGTCCAATTTAGAATGTTTTACTTTAAAATTATGTCTAATTTTGAAGTCCTTTCAGGAATTGATTTATATACCGGACATTGTTTCTCAACAAAAATTTTGTCGTTGGGACACATATTTACTGACATTTAATCTTCACATTTAAATTAGTGATAAATGGGTCACTGATTCAAATCACTAATAATTTTTACTGACTCACAATGCAATATAAAAAATTAAAGTATAAATTAAATTTGAGTCAAAAGAAATCTCAGTTTTTTCATTCTTATACCATTAGTTTGAAAATTCTAAATATTTTTGTGTATACTGAATTTTTTATTTATTTATTTATTTTTCAATAAAAATATTAAAGTACTAAAATAAATATTGAAAGTGTTCTCATATTTTATTACTCGCAGTTTTTCAATTTTTGAAAAGAATTATTATAGTTCTGAGGAAAATTATCATTTTGAGTTGGACCAGGAAACTTCCCGAAACAATAGAGAATTTTTATACATTTTTTATCGTTTTATTTCAAATCTTATGATCTAACCATTTGATAAAAGTGCTAACTTTTCAATTTCAAGTACTTATAGCTTTACTAAAATCTCGTTGAAAATACCGATTTGGAATATTACAATTGAATAGAATTTCATTATTTTAGTTATTGCATTCTCACTCTCATTACTCATATTTCATGTGATTTTTTAAATTCAAGATATAAATAAACATTTTCATACAAAATGAAAATCTGGAATAACTATTTGCTAAATGTTTTTAAATATTCAAATTCGGGCTAAAATTTTATTTTTAGATCTGAGAACAAATAAATAAGTAATATCAGTTTGTTTTTAAAGTTATACAAATATAATTTTTCTAAGGTCCTTAAGAATAATGAAAAATATTATTGAAGATTTCTGATGTGTCCCCATATTTTAAAAATCGTTTCAAATATTTTGAAATCTAAATCATTTAAAATTTTCTTAGGACTCTTACGAAAAATTTTTTATTCTCTTGAAACCTTTCAAACTTCTTAAAAAGCTTTTAAATCTTCTGAATACCTTTTTTAGTTCACTAATCAACTCACTAACCTAATAATAATTTATTTTCAGCTTGGTAAATGTCGATCTTTTAATTTAAGGTTTGGCCCGTATCCGATGCCGAAATAACATTACAAAATTTACAAAATTACAAATCAAAATTTATATCAATTATATTTAGTTTAAACCCCTATCCGTGGTTGAAATGCACTATATTATTGACTGCAAAATTTATTAAATTTACAAACAAACTTAAAAATTATTTTTTTTGAAAATATACATTATAATGAATTTAGATCAATTAAAATGTATAAGTTAGGACTAATTCACATAGCCTTACTGACGAGTCCAGTGAGTCAGTCCAGGACGATATATGAAAAATCTATTTTTTATATTTTTTTGTTCAAATTAATATATATATATTTTTGAATTAATTGTATAAACCACAAAGCAAATAAATATTATCGACCACCGATACCACCGATCGACCGATTTCAGTAAAAAAATATTCTTTACAATTACAAAAAAAAGATTCGAACTGTTGAAGCTAAACTGTTTTTCATTTGAAATTATAAAAACTGAACTGCAAATCAAAACACTTGAAGTGCAACATTTTTTAATTTTAAACTTTTAAAATTAAAGCCTGATTTTTTTTAATTTAAACGCTTGATTAATAAATAATTGTTAAACTTTTATAAATTGTACAATTCAAAGATTTAAAAAATATATAAATCCACACTATCATTTTCAATTCTCTTAATTGAAGAATGAATCAACAAAATTTATACATTTTCTAAATTATATCTTTTTAAGCAATTTTAAGTAAAAATGAATAATTGTTCAATTAATATTCATAAACCAAACATTGTTTTGAAATATATTTTAAATGTTCTCTTAAAATAATTATTTAAATGAAACATCATAAAAAAATTTCCAGGAATCTTAGGAAAATTTTTGTATTGTCTTGAAACCTCTCAAAATCCTTAAAAAGCTTTAGAATTTTATTTCATAATTTTAAGAAATGTACATTTTGTTTTAAATTTTGTGGATTTTTTTCAAATTTCTAATTGTTTTTGAAATTCTTTTAAAAATTCGAAGTTTTTTTTTAAAAGGTCTCAATTTTTTCTAAAACTGTTATTAAATCCAGAAAAATTAAAAAAAAAGGAATCACTCAAAATGTCCCAAATTATTTTTAGACAATTGTGGATGCCTTTTGAAATCTTTTTTAATATTCTGTTTAAATTATTTTTTTTAAATAAAAAGTTATTTTAAATTTTACCAAGAATCTTAACAAAAACTTTTTTATTATCTTCAAACTTTTCAAAACCCTTAAAAAGCTTCAAAATTTGATTTTGATATCTTAAAAAATGTTTGTTTTGTTTCGATACTTTTTTGGAATTTTTTTAAGTTTAAAATTATGTTTGAATCTTTTCAAAACTTCTAAATTTACTCGAATTTTTCCTAAAGGAATAATTGTTCAACTGTTATTTATACAAAAAAATTCAGCAATTTCACTTGCGAATAAAAAATTGTTTAAAAAGAACAATTAAAATTGTATCATTTAAAGATTAAATTTAGCTCTCTGAAATTTTATTTGATTTATAATTGATAATTTTATATGAGCTGTCAAACCCTGCTGAATATTAAAAAATTGTTCTTTTTCTTAATTAAAAATTTCCAAAAGGAATGGGTTAAAAATGGATTATCCGGATCTTTTGGTACGATAGAAAATTGTTTATTTTCTTCATTATTGTCGTAGCCCGAGTTACAACCAAGAGCTACACTTATATCCCATGTTTTCCACACTTATTAAATGATGAATGTTTAAAGAAAATTATGAATCTTCAACTGAATAGTTAAATTTAAAAAAAATCAACTAAAATTATGAATATTTAACTGAAAAACTTGAATTTTTCAACAAAAACATGAATTTTTAAACCAGAAAATTAATTTTCAAATAAAAAGAATTATTTTGTACAAAATAATACAATTTTCCAATAAAATACATGAGTTTCTAACAAAAAAGTTGAATCTTTTATTAAAGAAGAAAAATTTTCAACAAAATAGTTGAATTTTGAACTAAAAAAATAATAATTTTCAACCGAAAATGGAAAAGTAACATTTTTAATTTTAAAAAATTAATTTTAAACCAAACATAAGAGTTTTCAATTAAAACAATGAATATTCAACTGAAATAGTTGAATTTTCAAGCAGAAAAATTAATGTTTACTAAAAAAGGATAAATTGTCAACCAAAAATTAAATAATTAAATTTCATGTTAAAAAAATTAATGTTCAACCAAACAAACGAAGTGATGAATTTTCAAATAAAATTGTAAATATTTAACTGAAATAGTTGAATTTTAAACCAGACAGATGAATTTTTTACTGAAATGATGAATCTTTAACTAGAATAATTGAATTTTGGACCAAGAAGATGAATTTCTACCAAAAGACGAATTTCCAACTAAAAAAGATCATTTTTCTGCCAAAAAATGAATAAATAAATTTTTAGGCAAAAAAAAGAAAGTTAAAAAAATAGATGAATTTTCAACTAAAATTATGGAATATTCAACTGGAATAATAGTTACATTTTGATTTTAAAAAACAAATAATTTTCGACCAAAAAACATTCAAGGACAGAGAGTAGTTGAATTTTATGCTAAAAAGATGAATTATTAACCATAAAGATTATTTTTTTACAAAAAAAGTCAAATTTTGCACAAAGTACATAAATTTTCAAACAGTTTAATTTTTAAATGCAAAATACCAATTTTCAACGAAATAGTTGAAGTTACAGAAAAAAAATTGATTTTCAACAAAGTAGTTACATTTTCAACCAGAGATGAATTTGAAATTAAAATGAATCTTCCAAGTGAGAGTAATATCGGGACAGAGGGAAGAATCTGAATAGCTTTACTCTCAGTTAATTTTAATTGTTCTGTACCTAAAATATTTTAAGTAATTTATTTAATAAATTACATGTTTCTTATACAAAATTATAGACAATTAAATGAATAATTCGATGAAAAAACTTCACCTCATTGGCAAATTTGTTGATGACAGCACTCTCAGCTCGCGGAAAATATTATAAAACATTTATTTAATTTTTTTAATAAACGTTTTCAAATAATTCCCGCGAGACGAAAGTGCTGCCATCAATTTGCCACTTCATAACCTCAAAATCCTACTACCGATTGGCCAGATTGGGGACGATTGAAACTTTGCAACACTCAATCGTTTCCGATCGTGCACACACGATTAAGAAACACGATTAGAAACAATTCAAATTTCTTTCGATCGTTCTGAATTGTTTTCAATTAATTATTTCTAGAAGAGTACCCATGCAACACAATACAAATGTCAGCCGTCCTGATTGGAGCGCCAACTGTCGGATTAGTTCACCGGCCGGACGCTAAGAAAATCAGAAAAGTGGGGGCGATGCATGGGGCTGCAAATTAGGTTGGATCATTTGGGCGGGCGGGGGGGGGAGATCTGAGATAAGAAAAATGTTTTCCAAGATAAATAGTAAATCCACATATATTACCCCAAATGTTAGGATATTTGTTTGTGATCGTTTATCCTGGCTTCGAAAAAGTTGAAAAACTTTATTCACATGCTTGTCACTCGAGCATGTCACTCGTTCTTCCTGTGAAATAAAATTTATGGTGTGCGGTCGACATAAAATAACATTTTTATGCTAGCATTACGGGAGGTGATCGTTATCCGCCATCAAGGAGCAAACACGCGACATGAAATAAAGTAAAAACTTTTGAAAGTAGCAATGGATGCGTAAAATTCTTGCTGCGGTGACCAAGGTTGAAATAAAAACTGCGTTTAGACATACATACGTTTATTGGGCTATATAAAATGAAATGAATTTCTGTATGGAAAGTGCTGAAGTTCACAAAATGACATGCATATACTATATTATCACGCGAAACAGTTATAATATTTCTACTCGAAATTTATTTTTATGTGGGATATATATTTTTTTATTTGTGTATAAAATTGAAATTATATATTGTCTTAAGAGATTAGTTATAAAAATTAATTTTTTTCAAGGTATTTTGTGACCTAATTTATTTTTTGCTATGGGGCCGTTAAAAAATTACGTCATAATACCATGGCGAGGGGGGTAACAATTTTTGTGACGATTTATGACGTAGGGGGAAGGGTTAACGTAGGATGTGACATCCCACATAAACAATTTAATGTGAATAACATTTGTTTGAAATAATGGAGAAAATCAATATTAGTGAGTTTATTTCACAAGTACATAAATACAGACTTCAGACTTTTTACCCTATTCCCTAAATACAACTATTTTTCGTACACCGAAAAAATTTATCCGTAAAAAAGTCACGAACTAGTAGCTAGGTCTCGGATATGAGAACAATTTATCGGATATTGATCTATTTTCATAAATAATTGGGAAAAGATTCTCAGAGCCCTCACGAGCTTTTCCGACAAATCTGGGAACTGGAAAGTAGGTTCGCCTGTACGTGGCCCGCACACACGCTCGCCCAAACGCGCGGTGCGTGTGTGCGCTCGTATGTATGCTTCGAGCTCGTCGGATGAGTGGCTAAAAGTTTTATAATATCTATTTTGTTTGGCCTTGATGGCTGCGCGCGTTTACGCACTCCTGGTTTATGTTTGGAAACTGGTGAGTCAGCAGTCTTTGAGGGTTTCGAATCTTCTGAGATGCGAAGTTATAAATTAATAGAAGTTTAATCGCACAAGTAAAATTTTTCCTCTTTATATTTCAGTCTGAAATTTTCAGGAACTGTTCGTAGGAAATTTGAACTGTTCGTAAAAAGCTTCGAAATTTATCCATACATTTCTCATAGAAATAAGGATGTAATGTTTCATTTTTTATCTCGTATCCGAGATCCTTTGTAATCCTTTAAATCCCTCGCAACCTGCTGAAATTCTTTTAAAACCCTCGAAATTTTTTTTAACTTTTGAACTCTTTTCAACAAATTGGGAACAACGGGTTTTGAGGAGTGGTCTGCAAAACTTTTATTTTGTCAAAGATTGATAAGAAAAATAATAAAACGAAAAAAAAAAAATTTGTAACTTTGAGTACTTTCTTCCGTCTAATGGTATTTACAGCCATAAACATGACCCAAAAAGAAAATTGAAAAAAAAATTTCATACACGAAAAATTTAAAAAATATCATTTAATCGGCTTGCCCAATAGTGATAAATTATTTGAAAATTTTTTTTCTTGTTAAACATATTTCAAATTTTTCTAAGCAATAGCATCCGAGCAACTGTGCAAATATGTCAATTTTGTAGAAAAATTATTTGTTTGTAACGCTGTAAATTGCAAACGGTTTATCCCACGAAAAAAGTGCATGAAGCAAACAAGCTTTATTTCTGCTTAGAGATGCTAAAAATGATTTTCTAAATTTTTATTTCTAATTAATAATGGAATTATTACAAAAAATTGTTTAAACAAAAACTGACCAGGATTTCGGAAAGATAACCAAGATATTCGTAATTAGGGGACTTTTTATTATTATTATTTATTATTCTAATTTAAAAGAGATTGGTATAAACCAAGCTCGTGGCGCCCACTGTACCTAGACATTATAATTTTTTCCGTTAAAGTAGAAAACTGTATATTGTAGATGCATCACATCCAAAACTCAAAAAAAAAAAAAAATTTTTTAATCTATTCACGAAATAGAATATTAAAAATATAGAATATAAGTTATTAAAATAATTGAATATTCCATACAATTATTTCAGAAGTTTTCTTAATAAATATATTCAACTACTATAGGAACAAATTGATGAATTAATTAGATTTTTAATTTTGAATAAATTGTTCTTACAATAGGTATATCAATAATTTAATTGTAAACAGAGCGGAGATTCTCAAAATAAATTCATGTCACAAGAACCGGTATTTAAACAGAGCTTGCATCGACAATTTTTAGAAAAAATTATAAATTTGAAATCTAAATTCAAAACATAAGACTAATTATATACCGGGTGTCCAAAAAGTCCCAGGACGGCTGAATATTTCCTCAGGTAAGATATTTTTCAGGGCGGTCAAGGTAATTCTTGAAGGAACTTTCAACAAGGAATTCAATGGTGACCTTTATTTTAATCTTGACCATGACCTTCACGGTCATTTCAAGGTCAAATTGATTTTTTCAAATGGGAACCTCTATTTTTGACCCCGGGAACTGAAAGAGCGGAAAATTTTACGTCCAGATATGACCTTGAGTAATCCGAAATTTGACCTGGGAAGGTCATGGCAAGGTCAAACAACGTACAGCAGGATGACTCGACCAGCATGCATTTATGAAGAAAATGTTCAACGCAAGATTTGTAGCATTTTATACTCCCGATCGATTGGTGACTTTGACCTTGTCTATGACCCGAACCTTCACCAGGACATTTACTTCGAAAATGCATGCCAGTTGAGTCATCCTGCTGCACGTTGTTTGACCTTGCCCTGACCTTTCCAGGTCAAATTCTCGATTTGTCAAGGTCATAACTGGACGTAAAATTTTCCGCTCTCTCAGTTCCCGGGGTCAAAAATAGAGGTTCCCATTAAAAAAAATCAATTTGACCTTGAAATGACCGTGAAGGTCACGGTCAAGATCAAAATAAAGGTCACCATTGAATTCCTTGTTGAAAGTTCCTTCAAGAATGACCTTGACCGCCCTGATAAATATCTTACCTGAGGAAATATTCAGCCGTCCCGGGACTTTTTGGACACCCTGTATATATATATATATATATATATATA
>CAKNYM010031548.1:4887-17230 GCA_932195095.1 Andricus curvator
CCCCCCCGTTACGGTCTGTTCCCCCCCCCCCCCCCCCCCTTGAAAAGGTCGAAAATAACGTTTCGTTAATTAATTAATCAACATTTCGTTTCGTTTCGTTTCCGTTTTTTTTCTTTTTTTTTATATATATTTTTTTTTTCTTTTTTTTTTCAAATTCTTTCATTAATTTTTCATTTTTTTTCTAATTTATATGTGAACACTCCTAAATATATATTTTGAAAATTTCAAATGGAAATTTATTCAATTTTGAAACTGTATAAATGAAAATTCCTAAATTTTGTCACGAGTCAAGAGTTTTCAATTTGAAATCTTCTCAATTGAAGGAATTTTAACTTAGATTAATTAAAGTTATAAATTTTCTATCGTAAAAGTTGAAACTTGCATAATTTTTTATTGTTAATCTTAAAAATTAAACACTGTTCAATTCTAAAGATTTACATTCAAATCTTCACAATTTTTAAGAGTTACAATTGAAAATTCTTGAATTCTGAAGATATAGAATTGAAAATTATTTAATTTTTAAGATTTATATTTTAGTGCTATGTGATTTTTAACGTTTTTTTGGAACAGTTCAATTTTGAAGATTTACAATTGAAAATTCTTTGATTTCAACGATTTGAAATTACGAATTCTGCAAATTATAAAATTTACAATTGAAGATTCATTAATTTGAATTGTTTATAGCATAAAATGATGTAATTTTGAATGTTTTTTGCAATATGCAGTTAAATTTTGAAGACTAATAATCGAAAATGCTTCAATTTTGAATAATTGCAATTGAAGACTTTTCAATATTCAAAGTTTATAATAAAAAATGAAACAATATTGCATTTTTTTTGGAATAGTTTTTTTGTTTAAAGATTTTAAATTAAAAAATATTTAATTGTAAAGATTTAGAATTGAAATTTATTCAATTTTAAAGAAAAAATTTTGAATTTTATGAACAGTCACAGTATTCAATTCTCCATCATCTAAATTAAAGAAATTTTAAATGTCAATCAAAATTATAAAATTTTTAATTGTAAAACTTAAAATTGCATAATTTTCAAATATAAATTTTCAAAATTAAAAACTCTTCAATTTTAAAGATTTACAATTACAATTTTCATAATTTTAAAGAGTTACAGTTGAAAATTCTTGAATTTTGAAAATACAGAATTGAAAATTATTCAATTTTCAAGATTAATACTCTAAAGGTGTTCAATTTTTAACATTTTTTGGAATGATAAATAATAAAATTAAAAATTCTTCAATTGTAACGGTTTGCAATTTAAAAATGTTCAATTTTGAAGATTACAATGGAAAATTCTTCAATTTTGAATAAATGAAATGTATTCAATTTTAAAGATGCATAAAGAAAAATTCTTGAAATTTGTAAAGAGTCAATTCTCAATCATCCAAATTGAAGAAATTTCAAATGTAAATTATCAAAAGAGCTGAATTTTTAATTGTAAATCGTCAAAATTAAAAACTGTTCAATTTTAAACATTTGTATTCAAATATCTACAATTTTGAAGAGTTACAATTAAAAAATTTTGAATTCTGAAAATATAGAATTGAATATTATTCAATTTGCAAGATTTATATTTCAAAGGTATGTGATTTGTTTTGAATGGTTTAATTTGAAGATTTAAAATTAAAAATTCTTCAATTTTGAATATTTTCTATTGAAGACTTCAATATTTAGTGTGTATAATAGAAAATTATGAATTTTGAATAATTTTTTTTAGAATAGTTCTATTATAAAGGTTCAAAATTGGAAATGATTAGAAAACATTAAGCAATAAACATTAAACATTAAATATTAACATTAAATATTAACTAGTTTTTCATTAATTTTATGACTTGAGAGTTTAATTTCCACATTTAAATTGATTAAGAATAGAAAATTATTGAATATACTTAAAATATTGAAATTTGATTAGTAAAAATTTCAAAAAAAAATTGAAGTTAAAAATAATTAAATGGTCTTAAAAATAATTTTTAATTACCATAAGGTTACTGCTTTATTAATTATGTTGTAAATAAAAACAAAATATAATCTCAATTTACTTACATAAAGGCTCTAAAGTTAGATACAATTATTTATTCTACTTTTTTTTTACTTCATTCAATTATTTATTTTTCAATTATTTATTCTTCATTCGATTTACAAAATTGAAATTTTAAATAAGGGCCTAAGTCATTGTCTCGCTTATTATTATTTTCACACTTATTGTAATTAATTTGGATATAAAAAAAAGTTTCACGTTGTTCTGAAATACTTTTAACAAAAAAAAATTTAATTAACTAATTCCACTTATTTGATTTCCACCCATATGATTGGCTAATGGAATTTATACGGTGAATATGTGAACACTCGTATTGAGTGTAAAGCGTTTATGTCACCATCTCCAATCTAATTGATAGCTCCACTTAGTCACACTTAAGTGCATGTGATAGTCTGTCACGTGACTAATTACATGTTATTTTATTCGGCGGCTTTATAATTAGAAAATTGAATGTATTTCCCTGAAATTTTGGAAAATGGTTCAAAATATATAAGGGTACGTCTGTCTGGACAAGTTGAGTTTTTATTTTGTTTAAAGAGTGCAATTTTATTAATTTCTAACTTGGAATGTAACTGAGAACAGGGTTTTAGTGCCCTGGCTAGAATCGAATTAATTAAATTGTATTATTTAAACACAATAAAAACTCAAATGGGTCAGGCAGACGTGTCTTTAAGTATTTTGAAACATTTCCCAAAATTTTAGCACAATTTATTAATTTTTCTAATTTTGAAGTTGAACTGGTCACGTGACGGACTGTCACATGCCCTTAAGCAAAGTATTCAATGCCAATTGGACAATATTTTGCTCTTGTGCAATATGAACAAAAATTATTAATGGGATTCATTTTTTGAAACAATAATAAATTTTTTAAACAAGTTATGTGTTAACTTTAATTAATGATTACGTCATCTAACTGTAAAGTTGCCAAAAAATTGTAAATTTCAGAAAAAATGGTAAATATCAGAAAAAATCGCAAGTTTCTAGCATTATTCGGAGAGAATGTTATTAAAAATAATAATAAATTATTCGAAGTTGTTCCTGAAAAACAGACAGATAACTCATATCAATTAAATATGTGAAAAAATGGAGAAAAACACATAAAATCAGTACAATAAAAAAAATATTTCAAACAATATCAATTTGTTTGGGCATTTAAGAGTAGTCTTAGAAAACAAAAGTACCTAATAATATTTCGATCTTTTGAGAAATGACAAAAGAAATTTTTGTAAAAAATTAAATTAAATTAAATTAAAATCAGTCAAAAATTGTGTGATATAAAATGTTTTTCCAGTTTTTTTTAGGTGAACTGTATACTTGAAAAAAACACGTATTATTTGAATAATTGTACAATTATTTGAACAAATTATTTTATTGTTTTAAACTAAAGATTTCCGAAAAAAAGCAACTTTTTAATTCCCTGTAGGTGAAAAAAAGACAAATAGTTTAAAATTTCATAAAAAACGGTAATTTTCTAGCATTATTCTAAGAGAATATTATTAACATTAATAATAAATTCTTCAAACAATTAGGCTCGTTTACATTAATTCTTATCTTAATCTAATTGAAAATGGACAAAAAGTGGAAAATTTTTGAAAAAGCCACGACTTTCTAACTCTATTCTAAGAGAAAATTGCACAAAAAAAATGATAAACTGTTTAAAGAATTTATGTGAGCATTTAATTATCAGCATAAAGTAGTATTTTATGCTAAACCCATATTTCGACTTATGGGTTTTTTTTGGGAACATATAAAAGCCTTATTGGGGTGTTATTTGAAAAGTAATATTTTATTCGTATTCCATGGCTAATTACGAAGACAAATGTTGAGTTTCAAATCAATTCAGCTAATATTGACGATTCTGAATAAAATTTACAATAATGTCTTTTTTCCTTCTGGGAAATAGGTTTTTTTTTTTTTTTTTTTTTTTTTTTTTTTTGCGCCACCTCTAAATATCATTTTTTTCAAAAACAAAAAATGGATTTATTTTTGTGTGAATTCGAACAAATTTCTGGGCGATATGCTTGAAAATTTAAAAAAAAAATTTGGAACACCCTAGTGCAGAATGTTTCAGTATAATATAATTTATAAAACAGCAATATGTCTCTCTAGATTTCCACGTCGACTTGTGATAGCAATGTTGAAAGATTATTCGTTCAACGGACGAAGATTGTGTAAGATCAGAGTAGACTCTTGAGAAAAGAGAAGAAACGAAACATAATTCACTGGAAAGTCGACCAAATTTACGAGCGTATTTTGCAACCCTTCACGAAGCCTTCTTTAAAAATAGAATTACTCCTGTAGATCCACGGAAAAAATATGTCTTATAAAAAATATAGAACTCTGTCTGGGACTCTTGGACGGACACCAAAATTAGTGTTCTAAAGAGTTTAAGTGCTCGGGGAAATTCTCACGAGCATGAGACCTTTATGTGGTTTGAGAATTTAATGAGCATTCATGAGAATTTTGAATTAGGATTTGAAAAATCGTATTTTCTATCTTTATTAATCATAATTACATTATTTAAATTTCGCGGGAAAATGCATCGCTTCAAATTGGAAAGGGTGCTAAATTTAAATCATAAAAGAAGACGATTTTTTTCTGAAAAAAGATCTTCTCCTTTCGCTCCGCTGGGAATCGAACAGAAAACTTCCGATTGCCGGTTGGGTGCTTTCCCATTAAGCTACTAGAGGGATCGAGAGAAGAAACTTTTTTCAGAAATACACGCATCATTTTGTTAGGTGGTACAAATCGAATTTTTTAAGGAATCTGTGTTATCATTAGAGAATAACAAAAAATTTTAACGTCTTTTCAGACTAGATCGAGCTGTGAATTAAAGATTATTTTTAATTAATTTTTTTTTCTGAAAAAAGATCTCCTTTCGCTCCGCGAAAGTTTGATTTCCAGCGGAAAGAAAGAAGATCTTTTTTCAGAAAAATTATTAATTAAAAATCGTTTTTATTTCATAGCTCGATCTATTCTGAAAACACGTTAAAAATTTCTGTTATTCTCTAATGATGACACAGATTCCTTGAAAAAATCGATTTGTACCACCTAGCAAAATGATGCGTGTATTTCTGAAAAAAGTTCATTCTCTTTATCCCTCTAGTAGCTTAATAGGAAAGCACCCGACTGTCAATCGGAAGTTATTTCTTTCGATTCCCAGAGGAGCAAAAGAAGATCTTTTTCCAGAAAAAAATTAATTAAAAATAATTTTTAATTCATAGCTCGATCTAGTCTGAAAAGACGTTAAAAATTTCTGTTATTCTCTAATGATAATACAGATTCCTTAAAAAATTCAATTTGTACCACCTAGAAAAATGATGCGTGTATTTCTGAAAGAAGTTTCTTCTCTCGATCCCTCTGGTAGCTTAATTGGAAAAGCACTCGACCGGCAATCAAAAGTTCTTTGTTTCGATTCCCAGCGGAGCGAAAGGATCTTTTTTTAGAAAAAAATTAATTGAAAATCATTTTTAATTCATAGCTCTATCTAGTCTGAAAAGACGTTAAAAATTTCTGTTATTCTCTAATGATGATACAGATTCCTTAAGAAATTCGATTTGTATCACCTAGCAAAATGATGCGTGTATTTCTGAAAAAAGTTTCTTCTCTCGATCCATCTAGTAGCTTAATGTGAAAGCACCCGACTGACAATCGGAAGTTCTTTTGTTCGATTCCCAGCGAAACGAAACGAGAAGATCTTTTTTCAGAAAAAAAAATTAATTGAAAATAATTTTTAATTCATAGCTTGATCTAGTCTGAAAAGACGTAAAAAGTTTCTGCTATTCTCTAATGATAATACAGATTCCTTCACAAAATGTGATTTGTACCACCTAAAATAAAACCAATACCTTCTCATTAGAATGAGAATATAAAAATGATGCGTGTATTTCTGAAAAAAGTTTCATCTCTCGATCCCTCTATTAGCTTAATGGGAAAGCACCCCACCGGCAATAGGAAGTTCTTTGGTTCGATTCCCAGCGGAGCCAAAGATCTTTTTTCAGAAAAGAAATTAATTAAAAATAATTTTTAATTCATAGCTCGATATAGTCTGAAAAGACGATGCAAATTTCTGTTATTCTCTAATGATTATACAGATTCCTTAAAAAAGAAGTCAAAGTAATAGAAAAAATTATTCGCATAAAACAGTGCCTTATTCAGGGTTGCTACAATATCCCAATTTCTAAATTCTTCTAGGTATAAAACCAACCATACACCTAGAAGATTAATAATGTTAATGGAAAATAAATTTTGTTTATAAATATATTTAAAACACTTATCAGTTGTGTTTTCAAGTCAAAAAGATACATTTTCAACCAAAGAAATTAATTTTTAACTAAAATTATGAATCTTCAACCAAAAATATGGATTTTTAACCAAAAAGTTGAAGTTTCAACCTAAAAGATTAATTTTCTACCAAAAAAGGCTCATTTTCAACAAAGTACATGAATTTTCATCTAGAAAAAATTAATTTTCAACCAAAATTAGAATAGTTAAAATGTCAGAATAATTGATGTTCCAGAAAAAAGCGAATTTTCAACAAAATAGTTTTTTTCATCATAAAAATGATTTTTTAACCAAAAATAGAAGAATTCAATTTTCAGTTAAGAGAATCAATTTTCAAACAAAAAAATGAATTCTCAACAAATTAATTCAATTTTATACTAAAAAAGGTAAATTTACAAACTAAAAATATAATATTTCAATTTGCAGTTAGAAAAGTAAATTGAAGAAACAAATTTTCAGCAAAATTAATTAATTTTTAACTAAAAATATAAATTTTCAAACGAAAATGGAATAGTTATATCTTTAGTTGAAAAAAATTAATTTTCAACTAAAAAGAAACATATTTTCAACCAAAGAAATTAATTTTTAATCAAAATGATACATTTTCAACCAAAAATAAGAAATTTTGACCAAATAGTGGATTTTTCAATCCAAAAGATGAATTTTCTATCATCAAAAAAACGAATTTTCAACTGAATAGTTTTTTTTTTCAACCAAAGAAATGAATTCTTAATAAAAAAAGAGTAGTTTTTAAATTTTCTACTAAACAGATGATTTTTTAACGAAAAAGATTACATTTCTATCCAAAAAGGTAAATTTTTCACAAAAAATGCAATAGTTAAAGTGAATTTTTTAATAAAATGATTAATCTTCAACTAAGAAAAAATTAATTTTCAACCAAATACATGAATTTTAAACTAAAACGATCAATTTTATACCAAAAAAGGCTTATTTTCAACAAAGTTTATAAATTTTCATCTAAAAACAATTAATTTTCAAACAAAATCAGAATAATTAAAATGTCAGAATAATTGATGTTAAAAAAACTAATTTTCAACAAAATACTTGTTTTCATAAAAAACAAATGATTTTTTAACCAAAAATAGAAGAATAAATTTTTCAGTTAAGAGAATCAATTTTCAACAAAAAAAAATGAATTTAAACAAAATATTTCAATTTTTAATTAAAAAATGTAAATTTAGAAACAAAAAATATAATATTTCAATTTGTAGCTAGAAAAGTAAATTGAAGAGACGAGTTTTCAGCAAAATTAATTAATTTTTAACTAAAAATATAAATTTTCAAGCGAAAATGGAATAGTTATATCTTTAGTTGAAAACATTCATTTTCAACTAAAAAGAAACAAATTTTCAACCAAAGAAATTAATTTTTAATCACAATGACACATTTTCAACCAAAAAAAAGAAATTTTAACCAAATAGTGGATTTTTCAATCCAAAAAAAGAATTTTCTATCAACAAAAAAAAACGAATGTTCAACTGAATAGTTTTTTTTTCAACCAAAGAAATGAATTCTTAATAAAAAAAAGAGTAGTTAAATTTTCTACTAAACAGATGATTTTTCAACGAAAAAGATTACATTTCCATCCAAAAACGTGAATTTTCCACAAAAAATGAAATAGTTAAAGTGAATTTCCAACTAAAAGAAATTAATTTTAAAGATAAATTTTCTACCAAAAATAAAGTAGGATAATTTTCGGTTAGTAAAATAAATTTTCAACAAAACAGTTGAATTTTCAACAAAAGAAATTAATTTTTAACCAAAAAAATGAAATTTCAACTAATGACAGTACTCTTTTACCAAAAAATACGGATTTTCAACAAACAAATAAATTCTTACCAAAAACAGATCAATTTTCAACTAAAAATATAATAGTTAGATTTTCGGTAAAAAAAATTAATTCTAAGTAAGAAAAAACTCATTTTCAACCAAGAAGATCAATTTTCAAATTTGCAACCAATAAGACATATTTTCAACCATTTATTTGAATTTTTAAAGGAATTCCCAACCAGAAAGATGAATTAGTCATAAAAAAGATTATATATTCTCCCACCAAATTCGAATTTTCAATAAAATACAGGAATTTTAAACGAAATATTTTAATTTTCAACTTTAAATTTCGAACCAAACATGTACGAGTTAAGTTCTCAGTTGAAACAATTAATTTTTATTTAGAAAACATAATTTTCAAGAATATAATTAGATATTGAACAAAAGAAAGGTTTTTCAACTAAAATGATGAATCATCAACCAAATAAATGAATTTTTAACAAATTAGTTCCACTTTCAACAAAGTAGTTGCATTTTCTACCAAAAAAGATGAATTCTCAATAAAAAACGTGATATATTATATTTCAACCACAAAAAGGATTTTAATTTTATACCAAAAAATAGTTGAACTCTGTCAGGTTTTCCATTATATAAGCCACAACCTTCTTCTCGCGATCCTCCCACTTTCGGAAGCACTCCTTAAAGTCACTTTTCGGAATAGCTAAGAGCTGCTTCGTCGTATTCTGTTTTATTTTCTCTACCTCTTGAAATCGTTTTCCTTTAAAAGGATACTTTAATTTCGAAAACAGCCGGAAATCACAGGGAGCCAGATCAGGACTGGATGGTGGCTGCAGAAATTGTATACGGCCTGTTTCACCAGAAATTGCTGAATGAGCTGCGATGAATTAGTAGGTGCGTTGTCGTGATGAAGGTCCCGGCCTCCTTTTGAAATAGCTAACAGCTGCTTCCTCGCATTCTGTTTTATTTCCTCTACGTATTGAAATCGTTTTCCGTTCAGAGAATCCTTCAATTTGGAAAAAAGCCGGAAATCAGACGCAGCCACTTCAGAATTGTATGGGGCCTGTCGAAGTTGTATAGGGCCGTGTTTTACCAGAAATTGCTGAATAACCTGCGATGGATAGTTGAATGAAACCTTGGAATTGTGAAGAACTCAGTCGCTCTAATCTTGGTTCAAAATTCCGAAACAATATCTTTCGGAATCTTGAGGTCTTCCTCTATCTCTCTCACTATAAAACGATTTACATTAACTAACATTTGCTCCAGTTTATAGGTGGCCACTTAGTTAAGAGACTAGAATTATTTCATTGGCATTATTTTCTTGAAATGAAACGACTTTTCTCATACTTTGATATCGGAGAAAACACCTAATAGTAGCCATTTTTCAAACTTCGTTTCACGATTTTTTCGAGACTGTAATAACACATTACCATGAAGTGACTTTCTCCGAAACAGCCAGAAATCACAGGGAGCCATATTAGAACCGTATGGTGGCTGCAGAAATGGTATAAGGCAGTTTCACCAGAAATTGCTGAATGAGCTGCGATTTGTTTATCGCAGGCTCCAAAGCCTGCCAACTTAGTTAATAGAAACCAATGAGAAAACCTTAATTATTTTTGCTTGAAAGTTCATTGTTTTCAGTAGAAAAGTCTACTAATAAATTTTTGGTTATGAATTCTTATATCATTTTTTGGTATAAAAGTGAATTATTTTGTCGAAAACTCAATTACAATTTTTTTTACTTCCTTGTCTTTTAGATATGTTTTGGTTGAAAATTCAATTATTTTGTTGAACATTCATCTTTTTGGTTTGAAAATTCATCTCTTTCTGTAAAAATTTAATCTTTTTTGGTTAAAAATGCAAGTGTCTGGTTAACAATTAATCTGTTTCGATTGAAAATTAACTTTTCTGTTAAGAATTCAATTGTTTTTCAGAAAATTCGTATTTTTGGTTTAAAAATTCAACAATTCAGTAGAAAATTCAACTATTTGGTTAAAAATTTATGTATTTTGTTGAAAATTGGTCTTTTTTGATAAAAAATCAATTTTTTTGGTTAAAAATTCATTTTTTTAACTAAAAATTTAACTATTTTGTTGAAAACTCAACTCAGTGGTTAAAAATGTACTTTTTTGTTGATAATTCAAAATTCTTCAAAATTAAAAAATTTGGAATTTTTTGAAAATTCGTTTTTGGTTTGTAAAATCCAAATGTTGGTTCACTCTACTCTTCATGACAAAGTTGGGATCACTGGGCAAGGACACCAGGCAAAAAGCTATACGAATACAATATGTAGAAATTTTGCTATGGCCCAGAACGGGCCCAGACCAGGCCAAATGTGGCCCCGATCTGAAAAACGGACCTGGGCCCGATCGCTGATGAAACACACGGCCCGATCTGGCCCCGACGAATTTCCAGTTAAGATCCATTTTTGAAATTTATAATTTCTTATAATTTTGTTTGTAATAATAATTTTATAACTTTCTTTGCAATGTCCGCCCCAGTGCTTAGCGGGAATTTCTTAAAAATAATTCTAATTTTGAGTCAAAACGGGTAATTCGCAAAAACAATTAACATTTTGAATTGGAAGAGGGAATTTCTTTAAATAATTGTAATTTTAATTGGAAACGGGTAATTGGCGAAAAGAATTAAAATTCTGGACTGGAACAGGGAATTTAAAAAAAAAATTCTAATACTGAGTTGAAACGGAATTTTCAAATTTGAATAAATTCTGTGTTAGAACAGAATATTCAAATTTCAACCAATTTTGAGCTATAATTGGACATTTTCAAAAAGGATCAAAATTCCGGACTGTAACAGGGAATTTTTGATATTCAAATTTTAATCAATTTTGAGCTGGTATTGAAAATTTTCGAAAATAATTGAAAGTCTGCATTGGAACAGGGAACTTTTCAAAAGAAACTTAATTCTTAGTTGAAACGGGAAATTTTGAAAAGAATTTAAATTCTGGATTGAAGCCGGGAATTTCTCAAAAGAAATTTAATTCTGAGTTGAAGCGGGGTATTTTCGAAAAGTAATCAAATTTCTAGTCTTTGGAAAATTCCAATTAAAACGCTTTAAAATATGTAGTGATTGAAATCTTCTTAAAACTATAAGCTTAAAATTTTGAATCTTGAATTGAAAAAAATGTAACTGCGCTTCAAATTTCCGAAATCATCAAAATAACTATTTAATTAATAGAAAATATTTGAATTATTGCTCTTAAACGGAAACTACAAGATAAGAATGATTTAACTATGACTATTTTTCTTTAAAAATAATAAATTTAACTCTAAATTTAGCTCTAAAATCGTCGGTAAAAGTAAAATAAGAATGAAATAAAATGTTGAGGTTATGTCGAAGAAAACTTAATTTCTGAAACTTACAATCCTGAATATTTATAAGTTGAATAGTGTGGCACGTAAACTAGAGCAAGACAATTTCCGAAATGGTATAATGTCATTTTTTAAGTTATAGATACTATACTTTATCTATTAATTATATCAAAAACTGAACACGTTACCCTGCTGGAAGTGAAAAGATAGAGATCCTATCTATTTGAATCATTTTGAATCTTTATGATCGAAAAAGATAGAAAAAATGTATCCCATTCTATCTCTTTGTCAATCTACATTCGCGTCTATCTTTTTTAATCCTCTCTTTTCTATCTCATCCTATACTTTATCTATCCACGTCAATCTTTTTCTATCTCTCTATCAATCTAAACTCCCTTTATCTTTTTCAATCTCCTTTTCCCTATCTCTTCTCATCCTCGATCTATCCACATCAATCTTTTTCTATCTTTTTGTCTATATAAATTCACTTCTTTCTTTTCCAATCTCCTTTTCTCTATCTCATCCTATCTTTCTTCTATCAACGTCAATATTTTTCTACCTCTCTATCAATCTAAACTACAGTTATCTTTTTCAATCTCCTTTTCCCTATCTCTTCTTATCCTCGATCTATCCGCGTCAATCTTTTTCTATCTTTTTGTCTGTATAAATTCACGTCTTTCTTTTCCAATCACCTTTTCTCTTTCTCATCCTATCCTCCTTTTATCAACGTCAATCTTTTTCTATCTTTTTGTCTATATAAATTCACCTCTTTCTTTTCCAATCTCCTTTTCTCTATCTCATCCTATCCTGCTTCTATCAACGTCAATCTTTTTCTATCTTTTTGTCTATATAAATTCACGTCTATCT
>CAKNYM010031550.1:560-22405 GCA_932195095.1 Andricus curvator
TTATTATATATATATATATATGGAGTTGGCAGAGTATTTTATTGTCATTAATGTAAACAGATATTCCGACGTACTTACTAACTACGTCTACCATCAAAAGTTCAATTATTTTATTCCACCTACGTATTACAATGTGCGCAATAACTTTATTGTCTCAATCCTCTCCCACTACCTAAATGTTGGTATTCCAGTTTGCCAATAAAGAGGTAGGGGGCTAGTATATATATACAAGTAAGAAGAATTCAACATCTTACCAGTTACAGTTCGGAAAATTCTTCAAAAATTAGTTCCTTATCTCAATCAAAATGAATATTTTTATTTTTATTGTGCTCTTCTTTTTTCTGATGTACCTCAATTTTGTCCGTAAGTAGAATGTGGTATAATACCTAATCGAACGTATATGAAAATATTTTATATACAATATATTCAAACCAAATTCACATTTTATTTTGCAGCAGTTGAAACATATGTTACTATCATTGTACGTATTTCATTTTGCTGCGTATTTCTTCATTTAACCAAAGTGTCGTGTTAATTGTTATAAAATATTTTGTTATAAATTATATTTCATAATTTGTCATGAAACCAATTTATATCCAAACTTTTTTCAATCAAACGCAGGAAGGATGTTTTAGACGGAAAGTATATTTCGAATTATTTTTAATCCACAGTGAATTCCTCTGAATTCCTTGAATTTTGTAAATGTTCTAAATTATCTAATATCCTTTATTTTTCTAGATTCTCTTAAAACCTTCCATTCTCTGAATTCCTTTTTTTTTCTCTGAATTTCTTGAGTTATCTAATTGAATTCAAGGAATTCCGCCATTGCTATAATTCCCCTTCTCTCACTTCCCCTTACTTTACTTCCCCTCCCTAAACCTACCTTTCGCCTGACTTCCCCCTTCTCTGCTCCTCCCTTCCTCTACTTCCCAGACTACTCATTCCCTCTCCCCATTTCTTGAGTTATCTAATGGAATTCAAAGAATAACGCCTCTCCTATAATTTCCCTTCTCTCACTTCCTTTGCTTCACTTCCCCTCCGTAAACCTACCTTTCGCCTCACTTCCCCCTTCTCTGCTGAACCCTTCCTCTACTTACCAGACTACTTCTTTCCTCTCACGATACTTCCCCTACTTTCCTTATCATATCCCCATGCCCTACTCACCCCCACTTCCCTTCTAGGTCACTCCTTATATCTTTTCCCACACTTTACCTCCTCTCGCTTTCCTTCTCTTCATTTACCCTCCCTTCCACTACTTACCAGACTACTCCTTTCCTCTTACCATACATCCTCTACTTCCCTTATCATATCCCCATGCCCTACTCACCCCCACTTCCCTTCTAGGCCACTTCTTATCTCTTTCCCCCTACTTTACCTTCTCTCGCTTTCCTTCTCTTCATTTACCCTCCTTTCACATCCTGCATCTACAACACTTCCCCTCACCTCACTCACCTACTTTACCATCCCTACTTCACCTCTATTCTGAACTAGATGTAAAAAATATTATTGCTTTTCTTCCCCTCACTTAACATCTTAACCTCCTCCTACTTCCTACAAGTGAGTAATATGAAACATGACTCTCCAATTTCAGTAAGAGCTCTACCTTTTCCTGGTCCTTCTCCTATTTCCTTCTTTCTTTCGGTTTTCATCCCTCTCATTCTCAATTTCACCTCCTTTCTTGCCCCTTTTCTACTCCTTGCTAACCATCCTAGAATTTCCAAATCCAGAACATCCGATTGGATCCCTGCTAGCACCCGGACAAAATTTGTGCGTATCTAAAATCACGTGTTAGTAGGGGAGAGTGGTCCTAAGTCGGCACTGTGGGTTAAGCCGGCACCCTCGCGTTTCTCAGAAATGGCGCGCGTGTTGGCTTAACTATTTTGTCGTATGACATGGTAGACATGGGCGTAATTTACGCTGACAATTGTCACTTTATTTCTCGCTTGACAGCGTGAGCGGGACATAAATTTTTCGTGCAAACAGGTGTGTAAACATTTTTAAAAGTTCAATCGATTAAGTGCGTTGGTTTCTGTGTTCTGTGTGCTTTCACCTGATAAAGTCGATTTTTCGTTGGGATTTGCTTCGCGTGCGTAACAGCATGCAATGTGTGAACATTCGTAATGGTCCTGAGTCGGCACCAAACAGGTGGTCCTGAGTCGGCACCTTTTTTTTATTTGTGGGTTATTTTATTTTGTTGTGTTTCAATTCCATGACACACGTCTCTTGTTGGTTTTTTTAGTTTGGTTGTGTTTCGACTGCATGTTGCTTGTCTCTGGTAGGTGTCCATCCTATAAATAAAGTTTTACAATATTCTACGTGTTTTTTCGATTGTAAATGGTTGCAATTTTTCCATTTCCTCCTAAAACTTACATAACCTGTCCTTTTTCTTGAATTCGAGGGGAAAAAATTATGTGCTGACTCATGACTCTGTTTTCGACAAAGACTCTTACTGCGCCGACTTAGGATCACTCTCTCCTATTAACCAACTGTGCAATTACATTTAGGATACCTCTGTTTCGGAAAATTAACTTTGGGCTTCGTTTAAAAAATTCCTTCATAAAAAATCTCTGCATATACATCATTTTTTTACAGAATCAGGTCAACAACAATCACGTGTAAATGATGACTCAACGTTCCCGTCAACGTCACGCCGTCAACTTCCTAGAATATATAGAGTTGATCGGCAGTTTTTCTTAGAAACGAATGATAGGAGGACTATTCCCATTTCTCCGCAGTTGGCAGCGCAGATGGGTGTATTCCAAGAACCATCCCGTCTCTCCCAAGGTCTGAAATTAAATGATGATTCTCAACTTCTCGAATGGAGGGGGAAACGTGACCTTTATATCCCCTCCAAAAAAAAAACTTCCTTTAAATTCGCCCCTGCAGTGTTTAATAAAATAGTGTTTACTCGAAGTAAAGTACCTAGAGGAACTTGTTAATGCACCTGAATCTCGGTTTAGCCACACTGTCCGGGGTTTCCTGTGAGTCGCCTTGTTGCTAAATCGGGACAATCGAAACGTAAAGTCAGGGCCGTTTGAACCGCTTCGAATGGGAATGCATAATATTGCGCAATCTCTGCATGTGAGTACCCGCGCACTGCACCTTTCCGCTACGCTGCTGGTGTTTTTCAGGCAAGAGTCGCAAACGTCTCTCCCTGCGAGCTGAGAAACTGCGTGAGCCAGCAGTTCTGGGAATTACTAAACCGCGAGCGGCTAAACCGAGAGTCGGGTGTAATAACCAGCCTTGCTCAAATCATCAGTATATTAGTATATATAATTTTTTTGTACTAATACAAAATTTCTACCCTGGCGGAAAAAAATTTACCAAAAAGTACAGGAAACTAAAACTATTTTCACAGGAATCTGCAAATAAATACAATAAATTACAACCAAAATTACAGGAAAGTACAACTTTTTTCTATTATTGAGACGAATTTTGTACTTTTTCTGTATTTTTTGTACGTTGTTGTATTTTATTGCAGTTTTAATTTTCTACGAGAATTTACAACTACAAAAATCTACAGGCATTCACAAGTTTTGCAGCCAAAAAGTTGTTCTTTTTCGACCTAGGTAAAAAAAGAACAACTTTTTACTGCAAATAAAAAATTGAACAATTGAGAATGCTCAGTAATGTTCGCGTATAAAATGAAGGCTTTAAAACTTTTCAATTGAAAATGTTTAAATTAAAAGGCCTTGAACTGCGAGATTTCAATTTTTAACTTTTATACATTGTACAGTTAAAATATTTATAAAAAAATAGAAATCCACGCTATTATGTCATTTTAAGCAATTTTAAGCTAGAAACATTAATTCATACATTAAAATTTGTTTTAAAATATTTTTAAATATTTTCTTAAAAATTTGTTTAAAAAAAATCATTTTAAAATTTTCCAGGAACCTAATAATAATTTTATTATCTTGGAACTCGAACTTTCCCAATTTTTTTTTTTTTGAAAATCCTGCAAAAGTAAAAAAATCTACATTGTGTTTTAAATGTTTTGAAATCTTTTCACGTTTTAAATTATTTTGGAATCTTTTTAAAACTTCTAAATATATTTTAAACTTACTGTCTTTCTTTCTAAGTTAATAATTGTTCATTTTTTTTTTATTATTCAAAAAATGTTTCTAATTTTCTTAAATATTCTCCTTAAATTAATTTTTCATAATAAAAAATCATTTTTAATTTTTCCAGAAAACTTAAGAAATTTTGTTTATTTTCTCAAAACCTTTAAAAATCAATGAAAAGCTTCAAAATTTTAGTTCGAAATCTTCAAAAATCTAAATTTAGTATTTTATTCTTCGAAATCTTTTTCAGTTTTAAATTAAATTTGGATCTTCTCTCTTTCTAAAAATTCAAAAAAATATTATATATCAAAAAAATTTTCAGAATTATACTTCAAGCAATTTCAAGTCAGAAACATTAATTTACACATTAAAATTTGTTTCGAAATCTTTGTAAATATTCTCTTAACAATTTATTTAAAAAAATCATTTTTAAATTTTACAGAAATCTAATAATGATTTTATTATCTTGAAAACTTCTTTTTTGGAAATTTTGGAAATCTTATTAAATATTCTTTAAAAATTAATTTTTCTAAAAAAAAATTATTGTTAGTTCTTCCAGTAATTTTTATACAAATTTTTTATTTATTTAAAATCTTTCCTTATGCTTAAAAAGCTTATAAATTTTGTGTTTGACACCTTCAGAAATCACATTTTGTTTTGAATATTTTGAAATCTTTTCATGTTTCAAATTAATTTGGAATCTTTTCAAAACTTCTGAATATATTTTAAACTTACTTGATTATTTTCCAAATTGATAATTGTTCAATTGTAATTTATTATTCAAAAAAAAAAAATTATAATCTTTTAAAATATTCTCTTAAAATTAATTTTTCAAAATGTTTTAACAAAAAATTACAGTTGTAGAAATATTGTACTTTCTTGTAAAAGTTTTTTCCATTAGGGCTGGTGCAAGATTTGCCAAAAATGGCCAAAAAGGCTAACTTTTTTATAAACCTGACGTGGTGGAGTAAATTCGACACCAGATTCGGATTCAGCAACCCCAAAAACATCTAGAGTGCAGTTCCACCGACCAAGTTTCGGCGGTGTGGCGTCGCTTATACGTGAGTGGCGCGGCGTGTCCAGTGGCGTAGAGGTGGAGGGGATACACAGAAGTAAGCGAGGAGTCCGAGAGTGGTATCAGCCTTCTCTTTCCAACCTATGTATCCCCTCCACCTCTAAGCCACTGGATACGCCACGCCACTCACGTGTAAGCGACGCCACGCCGCTGAAGCTGGGTCGGTGGAACTGTATTCATTGATATGGTGGTCTAGTTTACCGCTGAGAATTTAGTAAAATTCAGTAGTTCTAAGTGATTTTTTAAAATCTTTCAATTAATTAATGATCTTTTCAATTAATATATTTTTCTTACGGAATCAGATCAACGACCGTCAAGGAAACAAAAACCAGCGCCAGTGGAATATTCTCTCAACAATGGTGATGTAGTGCACCGAGGTCACGAACCTGTTGGAACAGTTCGAGAAAAAAAAATTTATAAAACTGATCTTCACGGTAATTTAAAAACTAAAATACAATCTAGAACAAATATTGCAGAAGTCTACCTAAAACGTCTACTAGTTTTCATTTTCATTTTTTTACAGAAAAAAGTAAAAGTCATAATGGTTCCAGGATACAGTTAAACATTCATTTTCTTGGTTGATGCTTCATCATTTTACTTGAAAAACATTTTTTTTCTTTCAAAATTTAACTACTTTTTGAAGAATTCTTCAACTGAAAATTTAACTATCCATGTTTGGTTGAATATTTATCTTCTTCAGTTAAAAATTAAAGTATTTGGTTGACAATTGTTGTATTTTATTGAAACTTTGTCTTTTGAGGTGGAAAATTAATTTTCTTGGTGACTAACTCACCTTTTTGGTTGAAAATTCATTTCTTTGTCTTGAAAAATAGTTTTTCTTTATTGAAAATTAATTTTTTTTTACTGAAAATTGAACAATTTCATGCTTAGTTGAACATCAATTTTCTTCAGTTGAAAATTAAACTATGTATTTGAAAATGTATGTATTTTGTTGAAGCTTTGTCTTTTGTCGTAGAATATTAAACTTTTTGATGACTTATTCACCGTTTTGTTTATTTCAACTATAAGGTTGAAAATTCGATTAAAAATTTACATATTTGGTTGGAAATTCATGTATTTTGTTAAAAAAAAAATTCAAATCTTCCAGATTCTGTTTTGACAATATTTTGGAAATCTTTTGAAATGTTAAAATTTTTTCAAAAATATTATCTTAAAATTAATTTTTCAAAATAAAAAATCAGTTTAAATTACCCCATGAATTATAAAAAACATTGAATCCAATCACGAACACGGGTTTGCCGACAACAACTTTAGCAATTAACAGATACTTGGGTTCTATGTTATATTTCATAAACGAAAAACATTAAATTTTGTATTTTAAGGCGTCGAATACCTTTATTCCATTGATTATTATTATCAAATTATTGAATATATTATTTATATAACATACATGATATTTCAACCAAAAAAAATTTTAATTTTGAAAAAAATATAGTTTAATTCATGAAAAAAAAAATTTTAACACAATAGATTAATCCCCAACAAAAAAATTAATTTTTACCAGTTGCATTTTAAACCAAAAAAGATGAAGTTTTTCAAAAAAAGAGACAAATTTTCTACAAAATAGTTCAATTTTTTATCATGGAAATATGAATTTTTAATGTAATAGATGAATTTTCTACAAAAAAAAAAGAATTTTCAACGAAATAGCGTCATTGGGAACCAAAGAGATGAATTTTGAACTAAAATAATAAATTTTTAATTTAAAGAATACATTTTCAACAAAATAGTGGAATCCTAAACAAAAACAGATTAATTTTGAATCCAAAAAGACGAATTTTCAACTAAATTGTTCAAATATTATCTTAAAAAAGGTTTTTCCGTCATGAAAGAAAAAAATTCACCAAAATTATTATATCGAACATTTTTTTAAAGTTTATTTGTTTTTAAAGTTAAATAAACATATAATTTTCCTATGATTCTTGAGAAAATTCAAAGATTTTTTTGAAGCTTTCAGATATGTCGAAAAAGTATATTTTTTTATTTTTCAGGATTTTGAAAAATTTTAGGAAAAATTCGAGTCAGTTTGAAAGATATTTAGGACTTTTAGAAGTTTGAAAGATAAATATCTATTAAACTGGCTCGAACTATTCCTAAACATTTTTTAGAATCTTTCAAAATTCAAAAAAATTGCCCTTAAATCTTCGTGATATTTTCGAAATTTGTAGAAATGTTTTGAAATATATTGAAACTTTTTCAACTTTACTTTAAAAATTAATTTTTCGAAATAAAAAGTAATTAAAAATTATCTCAGGAATCTCAACAAATTCTTTGATATTCTTGAAACCTCTCAAACTTCTTAAAAAGCTTCGAAATTTTTTTCGAAATCTTAAAAAATTTACATTTTGTTAAAAAATTTTGGAAATCTTTTCAAACTTGAAATCATTTTTTAACCATTTTCAAAACTTTTAATCCTTCTAAATATCTTTTAAAATTTTACTCTAAATTCTGAAAAATTAATAATCTTGCCTTCAAATCTTCAAGATTCTGTTTTGACAACTTTGGAAATCTTTTGAAACGTTAAAATTTGTTTAAATATTATTTAGAAATTAATCTTTCAAAATGAAAAATCAGTTTAAATTATCCCTTGCATTGTGAGAAATATTTTTTATTATCGTGAAATCATAAAAAACTTTTTTTTTAAATTTTGTATAAAATTTTGCAATCTTGCTAATGGAAAGATTTGGCTTGAAAATCTTTCCCATTCTTTTTCGAAATTTTAGAAAATAATTTAAAATCTTTTGAAGCCTTTGTCAATTTTCTCTTAAAATTTATTTTCAAAATAAAAAAATCAGTTTAAATTTTCCCAGGAATTTAACAAAAGTTTTTTATTTTCTTGAAGCCTTTGAAACTTGTTAAAAAGCTTTTCAATTTTTTTCAAAATCTTTAAAATTTACATTTTGTTTTAAATTTTTCGAAATATTTTCAAATTATCTTATCTTGCAGAAGAATTCGAATTTTTCCAACAAATTTCTTAAAATTCTCAAAAATTGCAAAAATTGCCTGAAAGTCTTCCAGAATATGGTATGAAGAATTTAGAAATCTTTTGTAATCTTTTAAAATAATTGATCATCTTTTAAAATGTTTTTGAATATTCTCTTGAAATTATTTATTCAAAACAAGGAATCAGTTTAAATTTTTCCATGATTTTCAAGAAAATTTTTTTATTATCGTGAATCCTTTCAAAATCCTTAAGAAGCTACACAATTTTTTCCAAATATTCAAAAATGTAATTTTTTTTAAACTTTTGAGATATTTTCAACTTTTAAATTAATTCTGAATCTTTTTAAAATTTCGAAATGTCATAAACTTACTCGCATTTTTTATATATCTTTGTAATCTCGCTAACTGAAAGATTTTGCTTGAAAATCTTTCCCATTCTCCTTCGAAATTTTAGAAAACTAGTTAAAATGTTTTGAAATCTCTGTCAATTTTCTCTTTAAAATGTTCAAAATAAAAAATCAGTTCACATTCTTGAGAAAATTTTTTTTTTTTGACGATTTCATATATGTCGAAAAAGTATAATTTTTTTATTTTTCAGGATTTTGCAAAATTTTAGAAAAAATTCGAGTCTGTTTAAAAGATATTTAGAACTTTTAGAAGTTTTGAAGGTAAATATCTTTTAAACTAATTCGAACTATCCCTAAAATTTTTAAAAATAGTCGAAAATTAAGAAAAAATTACCTTAAATCTTTTAGATATTTTCGAAATTTGTAGAAATATTTTAAAATGTTTGTGTACCTTTTTAAATTCTCTTTAAAAATTGATTTTTCAAAATAAAAAGTCATCAAAAATTTTTCCAGGAATCTCTTTTTGAAATTTTCGAAAATTTACTTTTCGTTTTAAGTTTTTGGAAATATCTTCAAATTTGTCTGAAATTTTTCTTATCATTCTGAAAAATTAAAAAAAAAATGTCTTCAAAACTTCCAGATTCTGTTATGACAATTTTGGAGATCTTTTTAAATCTTTTAAAATGTTTTTAAATATTCTCTTACCATTAATTTATCAAGATAAAAAATCAGTTCAAATTCTCCCACGAATTTTAATAAATATTTTTAATTATCGCGAAACCATTCAAAAAGCCTAAGAAGTTTTTAATTTTTTATTTCCAAATATTCAAAAATGTACGTTTTCTTCTAACGTTTCTGAAATGTTTTCAAGTTTAAAATTAATTTTGCATGTTTTTAAAATTCTAAATGTCTCCTCAACTTGGCAGAATTTTGTTCTAAAACTTTGTAATCTTGCTAATTGAAAAAGTTGGCTTTTAAAATGACCAATATTATTTTTCGAAAATTTAAGAAATAATTTTAAATGTTTTGAAATCTTTGTCAATCTTCTCTTAAAATTAATTTTTTTTTTTAAATAAAGAATCAATTTAAATTTTCCAAGGATTTTTGTTATTATCTTAAAACCATTTTAAAATCTTAAAGAGCTTCTTCACTTTCGAAATGTTCAAAAATCTACACATTACAATTTGTATATTGAAGTTCGGAACAACTTTATTCCATTGATTATTATTATTGAATATATTATTTAAATAACCTTAAATTTCTCATAAGCCTGATATATTATTTTAAGCAATACAAATATTGTCTAGATTTAGAAAAATGGTTTCAAAATTTATTTTCATAAACAATTATTAGTAGACTAACAAATTAGTACAATTTAGTAATTCTGAGTTAACCCTTAAAGGATACTTGGGGTCACTGTAACCCCACGGATTTTCCGATTTTTTTTCGACTGTATACGTTCTTTTTCTTTAAGTACTTTTTTCGAATAGTTAAATTATCACTGAGTCTTTGTAAATACTTTATTCCTATTTTATATTGTTTCAAAATCACTCATAATTTTTTTTAGCCAAAAATATCGTTTACTTTATTTGGGGGTGTGTCCTTTAAGGGTTAATGATTTTTAAATCTTTAAATTAATTTTTGACTTCTTTTCTCATGCGATCAGGTCAAGAAAATATAGAAGAACCTAAACCTGGCGACGTAGTGACAAAAAGTGGAGGTATTGTTGCAAAATACGAGAATGGTATCTTTCGCGAATGGAATCATAAGCAGTTGATTTAAAAACTAAAATACAATATACAATAATGGAATTTTGCCTAAAACGTTCATTATTTCTTAAATAAGAGGTATTTTCAAGATTTAGAAAATCTTATTCATTGTATATTGAAACAATTTTAAATCAGCGTTAAAGCAACGATGAATTAACATTAAGCCAATGTTGAATCAACGTTAAGCCACGATCGTCAAAAAGCAGATTTTTTCGATTCAAATGAATATCCCTGGTGGAAATATTTTTACAAAAAAGTACAGAAAACTTAAACATTTTTTACAAGAATCTACAAATAAATGCAATATATTCTTAAAAATGTTATTATCTTGGAACTCAAATACTCATTTGAAATGAAAAGTAAAATATTGCTGAATATTCAAAAACAATGCCATCCTCAATTTAAAAATTTCAAATTAAATGGCTAAAAATGGAATATTTGAGATTGAAACAATATTTGAATAGGATTTGGAATTAAATAAGAACACTCTCGCAGACGACGTTTATTCATTCAGTAGGCAAGCATATCAAAATAATAATAACTAGTATTTAGACCTGCGAGTAAGAGAGAGAAAAATAGGTACTCCGCGAAGTGACGTCAGCAGTGACGTCAGCAAGCCGGCAGGGCGAGTGCAGGCGAGAGTCGCGAGTAAAGCGCCCGCGAAACTCGACGCGCGCATCTCCCTCCATCGACTTTTCTACCCTCTCCGCTCGACTCCCACGCAACGCCCACGCAGCCTCCCCGTTAAAAGGGCGCGCACGGGCCCAGAGCGGCAGAAGTGTTTGGGCGCTGGTACATGATCCAATTCACTCATGGTCTAGCCAAAAAACGTCCCATTTTCGTCCAAATCGCGCATACCAGCTCCGCGGCCATGTTGGTATCGTTGCTGATTGGCGGCAATTTTTTTTACTTGCGTGTGGCTAGACCTGGTGTGAATTGGATCATGAGCTGGTAGCCAGAGCCCTCTCACTTAAACCCTACAGCTGGAAGCCAGCCCTAGGTACCTACAGCTGGTAGCCAGCCATAGGTCTTCACGAGCAAGCCATTTCCGTGACCAACCAATCATACAGAACTCTCTCTTTTTCGCCCGCCAAAATCCTCCAGCTGGAAGCCAGCCAGAGGCAAATTGACGACGCATCGCCATCACCCTCTTGTGAGGACGAACTTACTACTTTACAATAAAGAACTCCAACTATCTGTAAAATCATGGTAAAATAAGCAACACAAATGAACACTTAACCGAAATACAATTCATTCTCTTATTCTTTAACTTCTCCCCCCTCTTTCCTCCGCTAACGGGTTAGCTAGCATACCAGCCTGCCCGTTTCCGCTGAGACAGCTGGCATACCAGCCATTTCAGCCGACACACTGACTAACTTCATCCCTCTCCCACCCACTTATGAACTGAATCTTTGTCAATGAAATTCTTTTCATGAGAAAATCTAAATCAAAAATAGCCGCTTAACTCGCTATCTCTTTCTATCTTAGGAGATAGATACAGCACTCCCTCCTTTCACCTCCCTCGAAATCTATCCACCATACATCCCTCCTCTACAAAAATGGCAACATTTCCTCTCACTCCCTCCTATGGTTCCCCTACCTCTCCTGTATCTTATTATCCCATGAGATAACTCCTTCTCACCTCTCCATAGATGAAAATCTATCATCCCTGACGAATATCAATCTTACCACTTCCAACAAATCCCACCTAAAAGTAAGGAGCATATCAAAGTACATGTTTTAAAAGAAAAATTATAGTTGTAGAAATGGTGTACTTTCTTCTGAAAAATTTTTTCACCAAGGATACTATCGAATTCATGGCATCAGTGTTGATCCGAAATGAATAATTATTGTTTTGTTGAATATTCTCTTGAACCAATGGTATCTGCTTTGCAACGAGCGTCAAAGTGCGTAATTTTGAATAAATAGTATTTTTTTCTCAGTGCAACAATGAATCAACGTTAAACCAGTGTTTAATATAATTTTGCCTAAGTTTAATTAACTTTTTGTCTAAGTTGAATTAACTTATGTTTAATATTGAATCAATTTTGTGTAATGTTGAAACAAGTCTCTGCAATATTGAATCAACGATGAACCAATTATGAATCAATGTTAAACTAAATTACATTTATAATAGTAAGTCTACAGTTGTGATTATCAGATGTAAGGTTTATGATAAATAAAAAAATAATCTCTTATACATAGATATTGTCTTATTCAATATCATCCTTTCTAACTTTCTCCTTGATCCACTTTGGATGTTCGATATACTAGTAGTCTTGCGCGCGCCAAGGCGCGCACTCATTAATTTTTTTATGAAAAAGAATAAACCAAATACTTATTTTTTCTATGTTATTTATATTTAATTAATGTTACAAAATATTTGTAAAAAATAATTAGAAGGCACTACAGGATGATGTACGTAGCCTTCAATAAGGAGCTCCTTTTCATATTTTTTCTCTGTTGAAGCTAAAGGAGTAATGGATTTCACATAATTTATTTATAGGTATATTCTGCCATCGTTATCAGCTTGAAAAAATTGTGAATATAATTATAATTCAATTTATTATAATCGGCTCTTAAATTTGTTTAACACTTAACTTATTTGTAAATTATATTGCCGTGATACATTTTTTATTTTATAAATTAAAAGAAATGTTATTTATAAAATAAATTGTGAATTATTCGTTTTTACATGTATATGAGCATATCAATTTCAAATTGAAAAATACTACGAATCATATTAATTTTCATTATTATACGAGCTTCACAAAGTTTAAAAAAATGAATGATACATAGAATAGTGGCAGTAATTACCAATCTTTCATCAATCTTGAGAGCTTTTAAAATCCATTCAAATGATTGAAATCTTCGGAAATCTCATAAAATTCATTTAAATATTATACAATATATTGAAACCTCGCAAGTCCTATGAAATAGTTTCATATAATCCGAAGTTGTAAAAAAATTCTTTAAACTCCCAGAAAAATTTGTTCATTCTTCTTAAAGTCATTCAAAGCCTTTAAAATTCCTTAAAAAATTAATAATATCTTGAAAGTGCATTAAAGTCTTTGAAAATACTTTATAATATTTTAAATCATTTCAAATCCTATCAGGTTACCGAAATAAATTGAAAATTCCTTAAAATCTTTTAATATACCCTAAAACCTGACACAGGTCCTATTAAATCGATCTATATTTTCGAAATATTAGAAAACTCTTTGATACAATACCCCATGCAAATTTTTTCAAATCTCTTGAAAATGCTTTAGAATCTTTTTAAATACTCTAAAATATTTCAAATTCTCTGAAACCAATTGAACATTCCTTAGAATCTTTTGAAATACTCTTAAAGTTTTCAAATCCTTTGAAACCTTTGGAAATCAATTGAAACATTTTAAAGCTCTTGAAAATGCTTTAGATCTTTTGAAATACCATAAAATAATTCAAATCCTATGAGTAACATTAAATTACTGGAATCAATTAAAAAATTCCTATTAGGATCTTTCAAAATACCCTAAGATATTTGAAATTCTTCACAATATTTTTGAATTCCTTGAAATTTGTTAAACTCTTCAAAATCCCTTGCAATTTTCAAAAGCACCCTGAAATATTTCCAATCCTTTGAGACTCTTTCAAATTATTGAAATCCTTTGATTCTTTAAAAATTACTTGAAACTTTTTTAAGCTTACGGAAATGTCTTGACATCTTTTAAAAAATGAAATTTATTTTGATTATTTTAAAATTACTTGAAAGTTTAAACTTTTCAAAGCTTTCGAAAATGCCTTAAAATCTTTTAAAATACTCTAAAATATTTCCAATCCTATCAAATCAATTAAATTACTGAAATCAATTAAAAACTCCTAGGAATCTTTTAGAATATTCTAAAAGTTTTCAAGTCCTCAAAACTTTCTTAAAATTCCCTGAAACTTTTTAAATCTCTTTAAAATCAAATGAAAATTCAAAAAATATTTGAAATCCTCTGAAATCAATTACTGAAATAAATTCAAAATTCCTTGGATTCTTGAAAAAATGTTAATCTCTTTAAAATCAAATGAAAATTTAAAAAATAGCCTAAAATATTTCAAATCCTTTGAAATTCCTTCAAATTATTCAAATAAAAATATTCCTTTGAGTCATTAGAAATTCCCCAAAATATTTCAAGAAAACTTTTAAAATCACTTGAAACTTTTTGAAGCTTTCAAAAATGCCTTGGAATCTTTTGAATTACTCTAGAATATTTCAAATCCTCTTAAATCAATTAAAGTACTGAAATCAAATTAAAAATCCTTGGAATCTTCAAGAAACCTCTAAATGTTTTCAAATTCTTTACATTTTTTTGAAATTCCTTCAAATTGTTGAAATCTCTTGGAAATACCTTGGATTCTTTTGAAATGCCCTAAAATATTCCTAATCTTGAAAAATTATTTAAAAAATGCTTTTGAATCAATTAAATTACTAAAATCGGTTGAAAATTCCTTGAAATCTGTTAAAATATGTCAAACTCTTTAAAATCTGTTGGCATTTATTGAAATTATTGACATCTTTTTCAAATGCTTTGGATTCTTTTCAAATGCCCTAAAATATTCCCAGTCCTTTAAAATTCCTTCAAATTATTAAAATAAATGAAAAATTCCTTGGAATCTACTGAAATTCTTTGAAATATTTTCCTACAATATATCAATTTGAAATCTTTTAGAATCAATTGCAATTTTTTAAATCCTCTGAAATCCTATTAAGTTAGTGAAATCAATTAAAAATTCCTTAAAATATTTTATAATATCTCAAAATATTTAAAGTTCTTTGAAATCTTTTGAAATTCCTTGCAATTGTTTGAAGATTTTGAAAATTCCTTGGATTAAAAAAAAATACCTTATAGTCTGTAGACATACACAGATCTATGACATACTTCTATTCAAACCGAAAAAGAAATAATTATTCGAATGTGTCACTATAAGGAAATGGAGATTTCAATCCTATAGGGAAAGTAGAACCGAAACGTACACGAGTTTTGCAAATGATATTTAATATGATAAATATAATTAAATTATAACAGAAATCACAGTTACAGAGCGTAAAAATGATTAATTTGAAAATTTCTTGTTTGCGTAAGAAGTTTAAAAACAGACTACCATCACAATTGAGGTTATGGTTCATTACTCCTTTTACAGACTTTAGCGTGCAACGGTTGGCAACACTGAGCCACGCATTACCAAATACGAAAAAATACGTGTCGTATTATCGAACTCGAACTACGATTCGATTCGATTACTATTTCCCACAGTGATCCCGAAAAGACCACCTTGACATGCGCATGCTTCGACTGAATGGCGCTTATTGGTTCTAGTTCGCGTCCTCATTGGGAATTCAAATACAGGCGCGTACTACAGCCAATCAACTATATTACAATTCAAACATGCGCAGATAAAGGCGACTCAGTTAGCATCACTGATTTCAAATGAAGTACCACACACAGACACACACTACACTGTTGAATATGAGCGGCTTACAGCAAGCAAACGTTACCAGCGTTACTCTCGAAAATCGTCAGAATCGAAAACGACAATATCGTTTAGAGATTTTATATTAAGGATAGTCTTTTATGGGGTTTTAGCTCTTTGAGGTTCACTTCTATAGCGTTGTTGAAGCTTTATCTTTTGTATTTGATAGAAAATTAGTTTTGCATTGAAAATTAATTTGTCTTTTATTGAAAATTAGTGTTTTTATTGAAAATTAATTTTTTTAACTAAAAAGTTGAATAAATTTTTTGTCGAATTTTTTTTTGATAGAAATTTAATCCTTTTGATAGAAAATTTAACTATTTCGTTGAAATCTTATTTTCTGTGCTTAAAAATTCATTTCCCTAACTGAAAATTGAATTATTTTATTTTCTGTTGAAAAATGATATTTTTTATTTGAAAATTTAATTAAAAATTAAAACATTTGGTTAATCATCTATGTATTTTATTAAAAATTATTCTTTTTTGGTATAAAATTAGTTGTTTTTTTAAATTGAAAATTAATATTTTCAACTAAAAATTTAACTATTCCATTTTTCGTCGACATTTTTTTGGATAGACATTTAATCTTTTTGGTTGAAAATTCAATTATTAGGTTGAAAACTCCATTAAAAATTAAAATATTTTGTTTAAAATTCACGTATTTTGCTAAAAATTATTCTTTTTTGGTTGAAATTTCATTTCTTTGCTTGAAAATTAGTTTTTTCTATTGAAAATTAATTTTGTTAACTATTCAATTTTTCGTTTTGTTAAAAAACTTATTTCTCCAACTTAAAATTGAACTTTTTTATTTTTTGTTGAAAATTTATATTTTTAGTTGAAAATTCATCTATTTTGTGGAAATTTTGTCTTTTTTTGGAAGCAATATAACCCTTTTGCTATAAAATTGAACTTTTTGGTTAAAAATTTGTTTTGACGATTGAAACTGCATTATTTTAGTTGAAAGTTAATTTATTTGGTTAAAAATTTAAAAAATTTGGTTGAAAATTCTTTTCTTTGTTGACCATGAATTTTTTATTAATAATGTAACTATTTTATTTTTGCTAGAAAATTGATCTTTTTCAGTTAAAAATTCACTTGTTTTGTTGAAAACTCGTAATTCCCAGAAATTTTTTATTTATTTCAATAGTTTGAAGGGATTTCAAAGACTTTGAAATATTTTAGGGTATTTTAAGATTCCAAGGCATTTTCAAGAGATTTAAATAATTCCAAGGGATTTCCAAGGGTTTTAATCATTTTAAGGGATTTTAATATTTTAATGGATTTCAAAGAATTTGTTCACAGGAAGTGAGGAATTTCGTAATGTTTCAAAGATTTGAAGAGATTTTCAAATATTTTTTGGAATTTGCCCTGAATTCTTCTGAATTCACACAATTTTACTCAATTCAGTGGATTCTTGAAAAGTTTTTGTTTAATTCATCCTGAAGTCTCTAAAACTCATCTTAAATTCTTAAGCATTTTATCGAATTCTTTTAAATCCTCTTTAATTTTTTCTAAACTGATTTCAAACTTACTCAATTCAATGAATTTTTTCATATTTTTGAATTCTTTTGAATTCACTTGATTGCTTTCTATATTTAGCTTGATTTTTTATAAATTTCATCGAATTCTTATCATTTCCCTTAAATTCCACTAAATTCGCTCAAATTTTACTGAAATCAATGGAATTTTTTCAATTTTTAAAATTATTTCCAATTCATTTGAATTCTTTTAAATTGGTTTGCGGTCATTAGTCACTTTTTTGGTTATAAATTAGTAGGGTTTTCAAGATTTGAAGAGATTCGAAATTATTTTTTGGAATTCACCCTGAATTCTTTTAAATTCTTTGGAATTCTCTTGAAATTTTTCAGTTCACTTGAATTCTACTAAATTAACTCAATTTGACTTAATTCAATGAATTTTTTTTTTTATTTTCAAAAGTTTTTATTTAATTGATCTTCAAATATTTTAACCTCGCCCAGAATTCTTAACCATTTCATCATATTCCTTGGAATTCCCTTGAATTTTTCTAAGCTTATTTCAAGGTTACTGAATTAGATGAAGTTTTTTCGTATTTTTAAATTGTTTTCAATCCATTTGAATTTCTTCAAATTCACCTTGAATTTTTATGAATTTA
Organism: Andricus curvator; assembly: GCA_932195095.1. Taxonomy (NCBI): domain Eukaryota; kingdom Metazoa; phylum Arthropoda; class Insecta; order Hymenoptera; family Cynipidae; genus Andricus; species Andricus curvator. The sequence continues at coordinate 18,416 of CAKNYM010031550.1, forward strand.
ATCGAATTTTTCTCATTTACCATAAATTCCCCTAAATTTATTCCAATTTCACGGAAAACAATGGCATTTTTTGGATTTTTAAAATTTTGTCGATTAATTTGGATTCTTTTGAATTTAACTTGAATTGATTTGAAATCTTATGAATTTATTCTGAGTTTGTAACCCTTGAGCATGAAAAAAGTACCCTTTGAGCGTGATAAAAAGTACCCTTTGATCCTTATATTTTATCCCATAGGGACTGTGAGGCCTGCGTTTGTCATTGGCGATAAGAATATCTCCATTATTCTTGATAAAACAGTAAGTTTAAGATTTTTAGCTATAATCCCATTAAATTCAGAAATTTGATGAGGTTTTTTCAAATAATTGGAAGCCAAGAACAAGTCTTTTATAACATGAAAAATATGTTCATCTTTATTAGAAACAGACAATCTCAGCTTTTGACATATTTATTATCCAAGGAACTTTATAATCAGAATCAGTGTCAAATTCAACCCTATGTCTGTTTAAAGTTATTAAATTATTTTTTCTATTTTTAAATTACAAATTTTTTGTTAAGATTGGTACTTTGTTGGTTAGATTTATACTTTTTAGATCCCTGGTGGAAAAAAATTACAACTAAAATTACAGAAAAGTACAACTTTTTTCTATTATTGAGACGAATTTTGTACTTTTTTTGTATTTTTTTCTACATTGTTGTATTTTATTGTAGTTTTAATTTTCTACAGGAATTTACAGGTTTTGCAGCCAAAAAGTTGTTCTTTTTCGACCTAGGATGACAAATATTGAGAATATTGCAAAGAGATAATTTTAAATTAGGATGTGTACATGATCGCTATTACAAAAAAGCTTCTATGTTCAAACTTGAAAGAAACGGTAAAATATTAAAAGACAATACTGAATAATCATTATTTAAAAAAAAAACGTTACGTTTGAAGTTTTTTTCTGCAAATATATAACAATCGATTGAACACCATATATGTCATTTAAAATTATTTCATTGCAATATTCTCACTATTTGTCACCCTAGGTCGAAAAAAGAACATTTTTTTGTCTGCAAATAAAAATTGAACAGTTGAGAAAAAATTGATCACGGTCATTAAAAATAAAAGATTCAAACTCTTGAAGATAAAAATCATTTCATTTGAAGTTGTGAAAACTGAACCTCAAAATAAAACACTCAAAAGTGAAACATTTTTGAATTTTAAACTTTTAAAATTTAAGTTAAAAAAATGAACTCAAACGCTCAATAATTTTCGCGTATAAAATTAAAGCGTTTAAAACATTTCAATTGAAATTTTTTTAATTAAAAGTCATTAAACTGCAAAAATGTTATCTTTTATACATTGTATAGTTTAAATATTTAAAAAAAAATAGAAATCGACGCTATCAGTTTCAATGCTATGAATTGAAAAATGAATAAAAAAATTTCAAGCAATTTCAAGTTACAAACATTAATTTATACATTAAAATTTGTTTCGCAATCTTTGTAAATATTCTCTTAAAAATTTGTTTTTAAAAAAATCATTAAAAAATTTTCCGGGAATCTAATAATAATTTTATCATCTCGGAACTCAAAGTTTTTATACGATTTTTTGAAAATCCTGCAAAAGTAAAAGAAATCATCTTAAAATCATCTAAATTCTTTTTTGAAAATTTTGGAAAACTTATTAAACATTCTTTTAATATAATAACTTTTTCAAAAAAAAAATTTTTGTTTTTTCTAGGAATTTTGATACCAATTTTTTATTCATGTGAAACCTTTCAAATATCTACATGGTGTTTTAAAGGTTTTGAAATCTTTTCACGTTTTAAATTATTTTGAAATCTTTTCAAAACTTCTAAATATATTTTAAACTTACTCGATTATTTTTTAAATCACTAATTGTTCAATTGTAGTTTATTATATAAATATTTTTGAAAATCTTTTTAAATATTCTCTTAAAATTAATTTTTCAAAATAAAAAATGATTTTAAAATTTTCCAGCAAAGTTGAGAAAATTTTCTTATATTAAAACCTTTAATGATTCTTAAAAAGCTTCAAAATTTTATTTCGAACTCTTTAAAAATCTAAATTTTGTTTATTATTTTTGGAAATTTTTTCCAGTTTGAAATGTACAATTACAATTTTTTGAAAATCTTGCAAAAGTAACAAAATTACCATAAAATCATCCAGATTCTTTTTTGGAAATTTTGGAAATCTTATTAACTATTCTTTTTAAATTGATTTTTCAAGCAAAAAATTATTGTTAGTTCTTCCAGTAATTTTGATACAAATTTTTAGTTCACATAAAACCTTTTCCAAATGCTTAAAAATCTCCTAAATTTTGTGTTTGACACCTTCAGAAATCTACATTTTGTTTTGAATGTTTTGAAATCTTTTCACGTTTTAAATTAATTTGGTATCTTTTCAAAATTTCTAAATATATTTCAAAGTTACTTAATTATTTTTAAAATTAATAATTGTAATTTATTATTCAAACAAATTTTACAATCTTTTTAAATATTCTCTTAAAATTAATTTTTCAGAATAAAAAATCATTAAAAATTTTCCCAGCAAACTTCAAACAAAATTTTTATTTTCTTAAAAGCTTTAAAGATCCTTGAGAAGCTTCCAAATTTTATTCCGAAATCTTCAAAAATCTGAATTTGGTTTTTTATTTTTCGAAATCTTTCCCAGTTTTAAATTAAGTTTAGATCTTCTCAAAAATTGTAAATATCGCTTAAACTAACTCAAATTTTTTACAAATTGATAATTGTTCAATTGTTATTAATGCATCAAAATTCAATAATTTACTCACATATAACAATTTTTCAAATAGAACAGTTAAAATTGTAACGTTCAAAATTTTAATTTAACGCTCTGAATATTAACCATCAAGGCTTTCTATTTTAAATAATTTAGTTTAAAAATTTTTAGTTTATAATATTTGATTTATAATTGCTCATTTTGAATAGGAAGTAAAATATTGCGAAATATAAAAAAAATGTATGCATTAATTACAAAATTTAAACTTAAATGGTTAAAAATGGAAAGTTTTAGATTGAAACAATATTTGAATAGGATCTGCAATTGAATAAGAGCGTTTCATTATGAATCTATTAATTTGAAATTATTTTAGAATTAAGAATTGTTTATAAAAATCAAATCAAATTGAAAATTTCCTATTTGTTTTAAGAACCTTATATATTAATATTCCTATAAAAATTGACAGTAAAGTACAAGTCGAAACGTTGATTCCGATCCTAAAAGTATTGTTTGTAAAAATTTATATTCCTTTTTTTAAATTTGTACATTTCTACAATAAACCACCAGTATATAAAACATAATTTCAAGTAGATTTTACAAAGATTTCAAATATTTCGCAAAGATTTCGGATAGATTAAAAATATCTCACAAAAATTTGACAAAGATTGCAATAATTTTTCAAACATTTCAATGATTTCCCAAAGATTTCACAAAGACTTCAAATATTTCATAAAGATTTATATTAGTTCACAAAGATTTCAATGATGTCGTAATGACTTCACAAAGATTTAAATAATTTCACAAATATTACTGAATATTTCAAAAATATTTTGCAAATATTGTTGAAAAATTTCCAAAAATTTCACAAAGACTTAAAAGATTTCCATGATTTCCGCAAACACAAAGATTTAAATAATTTCACAAATATTACCAAATATTTCAAATATTTGGCAAAGATTTCTGAAGATTTTGCAAAGATTTGCCGAAATTGCAATGATTTCCCAAAGATTTCATAAAGATTTCAAATATTTTGCAAAGATTTCGGATAGATTCAGAAGATTTCAAAGACTTAACAAAGATTTCAAGGATTTCCTAATGATTTCTTAAAGATTTCAAAGAATTCGGACATACTTCAAAGACTTCACAAATATTTTAATCATTTCTCAAAGATTTCACAAAAATTTCAATAATTTCACAAATATTACCGAATATTTCAAAAATATTTCAAATATTTCGCAAAGATT
>CAKNYM010031551.1:808-12073 GCA_932195095.1 Andricus curvator
TTTTGTTTATTAAATATAAAATATTGTGTTAATTCTCAAGGCGGGCCTATGTTAGAAAATAAATTATATGAAAAAATACATTTTTTTTTATCGACATAAAGTAAGTGATTCTTGATGGAATTATCTCTGCGTGCACGGAAAAAAAGAATTTTTGGAACCAAGAAAATGCATTTACTTCAATCCTATTTCTTAGCATCAAGAAAATAGTCTTTCATAGTAGTAATTTTTATTTAAACCAGACACATATCTTTTGTTGATCTAAAGAAATGAATTCTTTGGCTATATTTTCTTGATCCAAACAAATATTTCTTACATTCAAGAAAACCATTTCTTTGATTCCAAAGGTCTAGATTCGTTGAAATCTGATTAGCCTTTCAAATAAATATTTATTTGATTCAATCAGTTCGATTCTTTAAATTGATTCGAAAGCAGTTGAATCGATTAATTGTGCATACTTGAATCAAGTCTTTAAATTTATTTAAATCAAAGTAATAAATTTAATTCAAAATAATATTAATTAAATTAAAAATATATTTATTGTTTACAAAGAAATCATGCATTTCTACCAATGAAGCATCTATTCAGATGAACAAGATATTATTTTTACATAAATACTTCTTTCTAAAGTTGAAGGAAATATTACATTTACTCACTAGAATTAAATTATTCATAAAAATAAAAATTTATTCCAACGAAGTAATTATTTTTTTAAATCAAACATTTAATAATTTGGCATACTTTGTTTTAATTGAATACTTCTTTAGATCAAAGAAATATGTTGTTAAATTTAATATCCATGTTTTTGATTTAAAGAAATATTTCTTTGGAATTTATGGTGAGGGAATATGGCTTTTCGCCTTATAATTTCCATGTTGCGACAAACGATGACAGATATGATAAAAACGTTTGAAAGAAGAATTGAAGCTTTTAAAATATCTTCACATTTTGTAATAATAACTTGTTGATAGAACTCCTCTTTTTGGTTTTCTGCATCTTAAGTGAATATGTCGAAAATTCTAATAAACTTTGAAAATAGAACTGTAGAATTTGAGAAGACCTGTAACTTTTCTAGAAGCACTTTTTGGTAAGAGTGGATATTCTGGTTTTGTTTATCAAAAATACTATCGAAAAATCAAAAATTAAAATTTTCAGCCCAACGACGCAAAATATGTGAAAAAGACCTGAAAAGAAATAATAGGTTTCGAAAAGTCCTATACAATTTTTGATAACTATTTTTTTATACGAGTTGTCATTTCTTTTCTATTTATCGGAAATACTATACAACAACATAGAAAATTAAAACTTTGAGCCAAACGAGGTGAGATACGGAACAAGTTCCAAAAAGGAACTGTTACAGCTTTTTACTCGTCGTTTTTAATTTGTTTATCGAAATCGGTATGCAAAAATCGAAAATTTCAATATTATGCCTAAAGGCGCGAGATACGCCCAGGCGGAAATATTATATATAGTTTATATATAGTGTCAAGTATTATATGTAATATTCATTTGTTTTATACATTTTTTATATAAAACAAATGAATATTATATATAATACTTCAAACTATATATAAACTATATATAATATCTCCGCCTGGGCGTGCAAAGTCTAAAATTCATTATTCATTATATGTTCAACATTATTATATCAAATGTATATTACATTTATTTATATACGTCGGCCTGTGATTGCTTATTAGATATTGCAAAATAAAGTACGAATTGTATTTATCATGATTACTTGAATATTTGTTCCCGATTTTGCATTTAGTTTTATCCTCAGCTACCGTGAAAATTGTATATCATTTCAATAAATGTATATTATTACAATTCATAATATGCATTGATATTAAAAACAGACGTGTTTTTCTTGTCTTGTTTTTATGATGGAAACAAAGTGCGCATCCTATAAAAAAAAAAACAATTTTGTTATGATGCATTTTATTGCAGCTTGTGTCGTTTTTCCATAAATTTGATTTGTTTATGTTCAATGCTATTTTTTACGATTTGAACCAAAAATATGCATCCTAGCGTAAAGTGGTGCTCAGAAAATTTGTAAATGTAATGTAGGCGAAAAAATGTTGTTAGATAAAATGTTATCGTAGCGTGTATAATTTTACAAAAAGTTTATTTATTTATTTTAAATGGATTTTCATAACAAAAGTTTATAACAAATTCGTGAATCTTTGTTGGTTCAATAACTTTTGTCTATTCATCTTTTTTCGTACCTTGCGTCGTTTCCTCACAATGTTATTTTTTACGATTGAAACAAATATTACGCATCTTATCAAACAATGATTTAAAAAAATGTGCAGCTCTTTTCTGAGTGAACAATTTTTGTCTAATAATTTTTTTCGTGGTTTGTGCCTTTTGTCCAAAAATTTAATTTATTTTGTTCTCAAATCAGTTTTTTACAAACGAAACAAAAACTATGCGCCCCATCAAAAAGTGATTAATAACAAATTTGTAGTTTTTTTTTTAGTGCACAATTTTTGTCGATTCATCTTTTTTCATATCTTGTATATTTTGACCGAAAATGGAATTGGTAATTCTTCTACATTTTTGTGGTGTAATACAAATTTGAATTTTCGATTTTTCAAGAAAATAAAAAAAATCTTATAACAATATTGTAAGGTGTTCAAAATACAACGTTTTTCTTTTCCTGACATTTTTTCTTCAATTGTTTGGCTTAAAATTTTAATTTTCGTTTGTTTTTTGGAATTTTGTAAATGCTATCACTGCGATAACTTTTTTTTATCCAAAAAAGGCCTAAAGATAAATTGTTCGTCTTTTTGAGTACTATTAATACCCGTAACAGAATTTTTTAATTTGAGAAAAAGTGGTCTCAAAAATTTTGAAAAAGCGCTCACTTTTTGATTTTCTATCCAAAATGGCTGGCTAACGAACTTAACCTTCATTTCAGGACAATTAAAGAGTATACCAAAGCCCAATCCAATCTGTCAATTCTTTCGAAAGTTATCGTGCTAACAAAATAAAAATCTACATACATACTGTGACGGGGTAATTTGTACCCCGCACAAATAAATCTAAAATCTATGAAAATTAGCGTCAAAAATCTTTCTACTGGGGATATGAGTTTGGAATCACGGATCGAATCCACGGGCTGTCTGCGAACAGTACAATATTAGCCGTGAATATAAGAGTTCCGCGGCTAATATTTCAAAGAATTCTAGTTTTGTTGTGATCTGAATTATTATATTAAATATTGAAGACTGTTAACGTCAATAACAACTCAAACTCTAGATGAGATATTAGCCTAGAAAATGAGAGTTCGACGGCTGATATCACATCACAACGTCATAATCAATTTTATAGTATTATTGGTGAATTATATAAACTCACCTTGACTTTTACATTAAATTAAATCAGTTGAAAATATGAATGGTTCATCACCTGTCAAAAACTGGGGAGGTTAGGTCATCCGACCGGAATCACCAAATTGTCAGACCAATGGGTTCCAAGTGCCTTATTGTATTTTATTTTAATTTCTCTTGTTTTTCTTTGTTTATTTCATATTGAACTCGGGTGGAAGGGTGGATCAACCACCCCCACACAACAACAACAACAACTGTCAGATTGTACGAGGTTGGCTGCATTGGATGTCTGCTGTCACCAGGGACTAAGAAGAGGAGATTTTCCTGGCGCATGCGTAGTGGACGGGATTCCCATACGTGCAAGATCGCCCGGAAAGGCTAGGGGCAGGCGGCCATGGAGAATCTGCGTGCGGACCTAAGTCAGCCCCACCCCTGGACCATCGACTAGCGGCAGGCGATGAAGGCTTGCGTGGCAAATAACGCAGGTGGACTGTGCGCCACCACGTAGCGGGGGAACGAACCTGGCGGTTGTCCTTCTCTTTCGCTCGTCCTCTCACTCTATAGTTCGACGCTCGTACTCGGGTGGCGCTCCGACTCATATGAGAGGGAGAACGGGGACGCCACTCTTAAAATATTCATTCGTCGTTCCAAACTCGGAGCGAGTACCTCGTGGCGAAGTGTGGTAAAAATTGATTTGAAGGAACAAAAACTGACTAAAATTTATCCAAGCGATTTAAAACATGAGAGGACGAACTATAGGAGGACGGCTGTTACCAGGTGGGTTCCCGTGTATTTCTCGTCATGTTTAACATTTAACTTCTCACGATCAGCTGCGTGTGTCGAAGTGGTAGACACACGCCGGTGAACTTTGTTAGTCGCTGACCTCGGGCAAGGTCACAATTATTGAATCGCGTCAGTGAGCCTCCCGTAAATTGTTGTGTCCGGTCTGGGTCAGCATGGACCCCACTAGTGTGGTAATAAAACAAAGAATCAAATGATACATTATAACCGACTAAAATGGTCTAGTCGTCACTCGGACCTAATTATACAAGGTCGGTTCTTGTTTTCTCTCGTTTTGGAGTGGGGCGAAGGCCCACTCGTTATAAGTATTTGAGCGAAATGTAATTCTCTGAGTAGACTTTTTCTTTATCAATTATAGCGGTGTTTAATTTGGAAATGTTGCTTTTCACTGAATTCACCTCCCCTTGCGTCCCCCCTTTCTCCGCCACTCTGCCGGAGTTATCGGGCAAGTAAACCATACTCTCTGTCTGAGTTATTTAGATGATTAAAAATTGATTCTTTTGGTAGTTTTAATTTAGAAAACTACCTGGCGCCCATCAGGCATCCCTTGGACTCATTCGGAGTCCAAGTCTCAATGAAACTTGAATAATAAGCAAAAATACCCTTATAATACATACACACACATACATACAGAAATAGCCATTCGCGAAAAGCTGCCTTTTGGGATCAGAATGTATCAAAACGTGGACATTTGTCAAAAACGGAGGGGGTTACATTTTACACAAATCTAATACCTTATCTGATGAGGATGTAAAAAAACAAATTACCAGAGTTATAGCATTTACAAAATTCAAGAAAACAACTGAAGGTGAAAATTTTAAGCTGTTTGAACACCCTACAAGATTCTCATAACTACTTCCAGAATTTTCTTGGAAAATCAAAAATTCAAATTTTCATCGCACAACAAAATAATGAAAAATAAAAAAATCCATCTTGCGGTCAAACTATACAAGATACGAAAAAAGATGAATAGCCAAAAATTATACACTAAAAAAAGATTTACAACATTTGTGATGATCACTTTTTTATAGGACGCGTAGTTTTTGTTTATATTCGCAAGAAACAGCATTAGAAATAAGAAATCAAATCAAATTTTGAGACGAACGACACAAGCTACGAAAAAAAATAATTAGACAAAAGTTGTTCACCCAAAAAACTTACAAATTTGTTATTAATTATTTTTTCATAGGTGCGTGGTTTTTCTTTTATTCGTGAAGAACAACATTAAAAATTGAAACATTTAATTGTTGCAAAAAGACACAAACTATGGACAAAATGAATTGACAAAAGTTGCTCATCCAAAAAAAGGTACAAATTTGTTATGAATAATTTCTTTATCGGACGCGTATTCTTTGTTTAAATCGTAAAAAATTATATTGGAAATAAAAAAATTGAATTTTTTGGAAAAGGACCGAAGTGAACATAAAATATTTCGAACAATTAGTTTCAAATTGCTTACTTTTTAATATACGGCTTACAATTGTTATTTTTAAATAAAAATTCCAATGTTACTAAATATTTAAAAAAATTCTTTCATTTGAAGTAAAAAGTTTGAAACTCAATGAATCAAAAATGGAATAGAAGCATTCAACTACGAATCGATTAATTTAGGAGTTTTTGAAAATTAAAAGTATTTCATAAAGTTTCAATCAGACTTTTACATTTGTCCAACAAACATGGCTCTCAATTTGAAATAGTTCATTGTTTAGCGTTGAAATCTGTAAATTATGAACTATGAATTATGAATCAAATAATGTAATTTTCAAGAAAAAAAATCCAACAAAAAATGGAACAGTTATATAATGAAAATATTTTAATTCTCAAGCTATTTCGATTTAAAAACCGATTTTTCCTATGTGGAAATACAAACGAATTTGATTTGTGTGTATCGAATAATTATTAACATTTTAATTGTTATATTTTCAGAAATATTCTCAAAGATATATTATTTTTACGAATATTTGTCGAAATTAGAAGAACTCGGAACTCATTAGAGCAAACGCGACATTATAACATTTTGCTACAAAATCCATTTGCAAAAATGATTAACGTTGAATGTTTAATTATTATTTTTGTCATTAAACGTAAGTCTCACATTTATACATGAAATCAACCTATTATTGTATAGTAGCTTCAAATTACAAGTCCTAAAGGTTAACGAATGGTAAATTTAAAAAGGTTCAAAACATTAATAAGATGTAACGTGGTAACTTAAGTCAATTTTCAAATTAGTAGCGTTTCAGTTTCACAAATTTCGAATTCTGTATGCATGAATACCTTGAGGTAGTACAATTATTTTCATTTAAATAGAAAGCTTTTATAGTTAAATAATTTTAAATTCATAGAAAACTTTCCCAGGCGAATAATTGTAAATGTATATACAATCAAAATTGCAGTGCAACTTTACTTTTAAAACATTCAAAATTGTAAAATTTCCCAAATTGTCGATTCGAAATTACAGTAAATGACAATCTACAAATAGATTATGACATTGCAATTGTATTTACAATCCCTTACAAAGGGTGTGCGGTTACAATGCATATACTAATCGTAAGATCTCAGGTATACCCGCCTACTCGTCCGAGATTAGAGTAAATAAAATTGTAGAAGGGACCGAAGGGACACGCGCTGGGCGTAATGGCTTCTCAGGTACGCACGGACGAGCTGGACCCTGTCCATCAATTTTGCTATTATGTAGTTCAACAATAATTTAAAGACCCAGAATTTTTCAATATCGGATTTGTTCATTGATTTACTACTGCACTTTCTACTTTTGTTTGTATATGGCCATAAATGATTATACGGTTCTCTTTTAACCGTCACCTTATGCACAGTTATAAACTGAAAGATTAACCCTGATCCATTCGCAGAAACTTGGGATCTTCAATTCCTGCCCCCTTTTCAAACAATGAAGGCCAATACGGCAGTAGCAACGTGTGTTATACTTTCTTAATCACCGGAAAACCCCAAGGAGACCTTTTAATGACCGGAAAAACCCAAGCGGACCTTCTTCACATATAATCGTTAGCAAATAATGTTCTGTGCAATTAAAGCTAACACACTTATTAAGAATATGACTTTTTTAGTACGCCTATCGAATTGAGGCAAATCTCGGGGCATGCTTCTATACTTTCATACCCTCCAGTTGACCGTAACAAAAGCATAATTTAAAATTTGGTTTTTAAACAATAAAATCATGGTGAACTGAACATTTCTTTAGTATCATCATAAATGACGCAACCAGCCTCGATTAAGTTCAACCGAATAGTGCATGCACATGAGGGTTGTTGAAAGATTCGACTTTTGTTTTTGGGTGATCGAGACCCCCCCTTCTTCCCCTTTGAACGTATTTGGAAAGAAGAAATTCCAAGAAATGTTGATAACATAGTTTCCAATCAATAGATTTATAATGTTATCCTCCCGTACCAGCTTGTATTGTGCCAGAAAAATACCCCAACAATCGCCAAATAGCAGCTTTGTGTGAAAGTTGATGCTAAAGACGGAATTTGATAACAAAAATTCAAAATTTGTTTTTTCCTACAAGTTGCAAGTTTACAAATATTTTTTAACTGCGTATAATGTTATAAATTATTTTTATCATTAATTTAGAAAATATAATTTTTTCACCACATTATGAAAATTTGGTGTTTTGTGGAATTATTAATACTGGAATTTTTAGATTATTTTATTCTTAGGATATTTGGCAAGCATTTAAAGAATTTCTGTATGTTTAAACCATATTTTTCCCCCGTAAATCGTGCAAATTTATTATTTTCTTGAATTACTGATGTAGTTGATGAATGTTAGGAGTGATACCTTTTTTTACTGGCACTTCGTAATTATTTAAACAATTAATATCAGTTGCTCGTTTTGATATAAGAGATAAAGAAAAATCGAGTTATTCCGAACATGTTACACTATGTCACTGATTATTCAGTATTTTCTAACTGAATGTTATGCGACATAGTGTAAGATATTAAATAAAACTCGAATTTTCTCCGCATATGAAAAGACACCAGTGATATCAATTGTTTAAATGATTGAAAACTGTTTTTTTTTGTTTGTAAAACAATAAAAATTTCATAAATTCATTTCCGACAGTAATAACTTTTTAAGGTTTAAAGGGGACAAATAGTTTTCGCAAATTACAGTTATGTAAATAACTGCCTAATAATGTTTAAAGAAAGGATCACTCTCAACATATTTCAATTGCGTCATTTTTTTCCGTACTGAAAATTTTTGATGAATCACAGGGGAAAAAATTGTTTTAAAACATTACATTTTTTAAATTAATTGCCAAACATGTTAAACAAGAAATATTACTCTTTAAATTCGTCCACTGTATCACTCATTCCACAGAATAATAACTTTTCAGGGTTTTCAGGCTGAAAAAAATTTGTTTAGGCAACTTACAATTATTTAATTCAAAATTAGTTGAAAAATACTTGAAAACTTGTCATTAAGTGAAGAAAATGTTATACATGTTGAAAAAATTCAACAAATTTTACACAAAATTCGACAAATTTCACACGAAATTCCATAGGGACCCGAAGAAGCTTTCTGTAGCAAGTATAAGTGTTGAACGACACGCATCATTTATTTACATAACTAATATAGAAATAAAAAATAATTCAGAAGAAGTCATCATACATGAAATGTAAAATCGAAATCACTATTTCAAGATAAGACAAAATTCCACTCTCGAGCTAAAGTGTTCCTGAATGGAGGTCAAAGGATTAAAAGAAGGTATCCAGGTTCAAAGAATAGGTGTGGAATTTGAAGATCTCAAAGTGACACTAACTTAAAATTGGAGTGGGCTGGGCTGCGGATTGCGATAAAGAATACGATTTCCAGTTGAAAATAAAAATTAGGGCATGGCCTCAAGATGAATAAAAATAAAAATTGTTTGATACAAATAAATTATTTGGTTCCGAGAAATAGAAAATTAAAGATCGCGATATCACAGTAAAATGGTAGCCTTTTTTTGATCAAAATCCGAAATCAATACAAATTTTATTTCAACAAATATCGATTTGATATTTCCTACATTGAAAAGCGAAACTACTTTATTAGGCTATAAAGAAGTGCGCATCCTATAAGAAAAAAACAATTTTGTTAATAAAAATTTTCTTTCAACTTCGGTCCTTTTCAAAAAAATGTAATTTTTTTATTTTTGGTGTTATTTTTTACGATTTAAACAAAAAATACGCGTCCGATCAAGAAATTATCAAAAACAAATTTGTAGATTTTTTCTTGGATGAGCAACTTTGTCAAATAATTTCTTCATAGTTTGTGTCGTTTTTCCAAAAATTAAATGTTTTAATTTTCAATGTCGTCTTTCACGAATAAAACAAAAACCACGCACCCATCAAAACATAATTAATAACAAATTTGTAGCTCTTTGTGGTTGAACAAGTTTTGTGTAATTATTTTTCTTCGTAGCTTGTGTCGTTCGTCCAAAAAGTGATTTTCACAAATGTTGTAAATCTTTTTTGAATGTACAATTTGTGGCTTTTCATCTTCTTTCGTATCTTGTATAGTTTGACCGCAAAATGGATTTTTTTATTTTTTATTATTTTTGTGTGCGATCAAAATTAGAATTTTCGATTTTTCAAGAAAATTCTAAAAGTTGTTATGACAATATTGTACGGTATTCAAACAGCTCACAATTTTCATTTTCGGTTGTTTTTGATTCCTCATAGAGGAAGCTTTGTAATTATAACATTTTCCGAAATTTTTAAATTCATTTAATTAAACTTTCCTCAATTCAAAAATGTCTAATACAATGTTCGTAGAAATTTTCTGGATATCTGTGTGTGTGTGTGTGTGTGTGTGTGGATGTGTCTACATCGGGTGTGTGGATGCGTCTATGCGCGGGTATGTGAATGTCACACTTTTTTGTGAACACGATAACTTGAAAACGGTTGCAGATAAATGAATGAAATTTGGAGGGCTTCTTTTTCCGACTAATATCTTGAAACTGCCCGAAGGACTTCTGAAAATATTTGTTGCATTCTTTTTACCACTTGATAATATTTTAAAAATCGGTTTTTTATAGTAAAACTTTTTTCATTAACATAATTCAAAGTTGATGCAAGAGCAGAAAAGATGTGTTGATTCTAGACGAATCGATTTACGTATACTATTGATATATTTTATTGAAGAGTAAGAAAGCTGGGGTAATGCTTAATATTTGAAAATGTGGTTTCTTATAGTATAACACTTTTTTCAACATAATTCAAAGTTGATGCAAGAATATAAAAGATTCCTTGGTTCGAGGCGAATCGATTGAACTACAATTATGAAAATTTAATAAAGGGTAGGTAAGTTATGGTAATTTACATATTTTTAAAATCGATTTTTATAGTAAAAATTTTCTCATTCTTATATAATTTACAGTTGATGCGAGAATAGAAAAGTTGTGTTGATCCAAGACGAATCGATTAACCTATAACATTGATACATTCTATTGAAGAGTAAGGAAGCTATGGTAATGCATAATATTTGTAAACACGATGTTTTATGGTAAAACTTTCTTCACTAACATAATTCAAAATAGATGCAAAAACGGAAAAGATTCCTTGATTCAATGCAAATCGGTTGACCTCTAATATTAATACACTTTATTGAAGAGTAAGGAAGTTATGCTCATCTATAATATTTGAATCATCTGTTTCAAACAGAAAAACTTTTTTCATCGACATAAATCAAATTTCATGTATGAATAGAAAAGCCGTTTTGATCATAAATTTTCGAATAGAATAATTCTGACATCTCTTGTGAAGAAGTCATAAAGCTGGGAAAGGGATAGGGTGCGACAGAACTTTTAGCTTTCCTTTTCCAACTCGAACAATTATCATTTCGAATACAATATTTGATTTGTCTGATTTGTCGTTGTATTTACAAATTTTTTGTATTATTTTGTTTTATTTTTTATTTATTTTTGTATTTATAAACAACAGAATTGTTTAAATAATCATTTTTTTTGCATAATTCGAAAAACTCCTAGAGATATGGCTGAGAAGAATCCAGATATGTCTTTAGTTTTTTGATAGGACAATTACTTGTTTGTAAATAAATTCCCTAATTTTCAAATCTATATACAATACATATTCAAAGGATTTTCATAGGG
>CAKNYM010031553.1:2934-20049 GCA_932195095.1 Andricus curvator
CTGTCGGGAATTTTCCAAATCGGTAATATTATAAACTATTTGGGAATGGTATTATTCGTAAATTTTATAATTCGGGAATATTATTATTCGGGAGTTTTCCAATTCGGGAATTTTACAGTGTCGGGAATTTTATTTTTCATAACATGAAATGCCTAATTGTGCGGAGCCTAGAGCTCCACGTTGGGGACGCGGCGAGTAGCGGGGGAAGTGGTGGGAGAAGAAAAGTAGCAGAGGCGTCAAGCTGCTGCCTCGCACGCATTCAAAGACTCTTTTTCAATAATTGATATCTTGTGAAATAATGCAGATAGAAAGTTTCTGATTGCACCCCTAGAAATATCAGTTAAAGAACTTACAGAATCCATCATAATCCGAAAATCGATTTTTTCCGAGAGGGTCCCTTTTTCGGAACCCAAAAAACAGGTTTTCTTTGGTATGCTTTGGTATACTCTTTAAGTGTCCTAAAATGAAGGTCAAGTTCGTTGGCCAGCCATTATGGATAAAAATTCAAAAAGTGAGCACGTTTTGAAAATTTTTGAGAACAATTTTTTTAATATTTAAAAATTCTATGGACGGATATTAATAGTACTAAAAAAATCGAACAAAATATTCTCCTGACTTTTTTTGATAGAAGAAAAATTGCCGGAGTTATAGCATTTACAAAATTCCAAAAAACAAACGAAAATGAACATTTTAAGCCAAACAACGCACGATATGAAAAAAAGTCAAGAGAACAAAAATGTTTCTTTTTGGACACCCTACAATATTGTTGAAAGACTTTTTTTAATTTTCTTAAACATCGAAAATTCAAATTTTTATCACACACAAAAATAATGAAAAATCAAAAATTCCATTTTGCGGTCAATCTGTACAAGATATCAAAAAAAAAATGAATAGACAAAAATTGTGCACTCAAAAAAGATTGACAAATTTGTTAATAATCACTTTTTATGGGACGCGTAGTGTTTGTTTCATTTGTAAAAAACTGATTTAAGAATAATATAAATTTTTGGACAAACGACACAAGCCACGAAAAAAATTAATAGACAAAAGTTGTTCACTCAGAAAAGAGCTACAAATTTTCTATTAATCATTTTTTGATAGGATGCGTAATTTTTGTTTCAATCGTGAAAAATAACATTAACAATAAAAAAATTGGAAAAACGACGCAAGGTGCGAAAACAGATCAATAGAAAAAAGTTGTTCAACCAAAAAAGATCAACAAATTTGTTATAAACTTTTGTTGTAAAAATACATTTAAAAAAATAACTTTTTGGAAAAACGATACACTAGTTAATGTATAGAATTCCTGAAAATAAGACAAGAATCTAACGAGCAAATTTGGACAACCACCACAAAATGCTCCTATTGCAATTCCTAAAAACCAAAAAAATGTTTTTTTTTTGGACAAAAATAAAAAAAGAGGAAAGAAAAATGGGAGCAGGTGGGAACAGCGACAAAACAACGAAGCTATCTTCTCGATACCTAAGATCTAAGTGTGGGTCAAAAGGCAAATCCGTTATAAACAAACAAGAAATAAGTGAAAGGCAAGACTCATGAAAACCTATTGCTAAATGTAATTAATCATACTAGAATAACTTTTGTTTAATTTATCCAAATCAGTTTTCAAATTAATAGACAACTTATTTTGTTTTTTAATATAAAGCATTTCCATAAATTCTCTCTTTTTCTTATTAATTTCACTATGTAAAATCTCAACATTATCCCAGTCAAAATCATGGTCAACATCAACAAACCCTCTCGTATGTCTAGCAAGAACACTCTTATAACAACGTCCCAAACGAACATCACTTTTGTGTTCCTCCATCCCAGTATTAAGAAGTCTGCCAGTCTGTTCCACGTAAGTCATCTTACAAATCTTGCAAGTGATCTTGTAAACAACACCACCTTTTTCAAATTTATCTAAAGGACAAAAAAGACGAAAGAAATAAAAAAGAGAAGGAAGGGGGATTTGGTTGTTTGCCTTCTCATTTTTCTTTCCTCTTTTTTATTTTTGTCCAAAGAAACACATTTTTGTTTTGTTTTTAGGAATTGCAATAGGAGCATTTTGTGGTGGTTGTCCAAATTTGATCGTTAGATTTACAACGTGGTTTATTCCCACCAAAAACCCGTTATTTTTCAAAAGAAATACAAAACGTGTTCATTTTATTAAAAGATAGAGAACTATCAATTTTAACGTTATGAGGCTTTAAGGGAAATTAATCTTTCGCGCCAGGTGTTTAAAAAGAAAAGAAACACCGCCTCAATATGAAGTAACACACATGGGGCCGGCTTGGCTCCAAAATCGGTAGAGTGGCGTGGGCGAAAACCTGCAAATCTTATTCATGCAACTTAGAGGGATTTTTGTCACGTAAGACGACATGAATAAAACAACTCAGTTCAAAAATAATATTAGGAGAAAACTCCGATAAACCGTATCACGCGATCACAAAAAAAAGGAAACTACAATTAAAATATTCATTGAATATCTATATGTAGACAAAATAAACCCACCAATCAAATATTTTAGACCGGATGACCGAAAATTAACCGAGAGTTAAAAGAAAACATGACTTCGCGTCAGTCCGCCATGGGGCAAATTCAAATATTATAACCTTTCATACATCACAGAATAATTTGGCCATCTTACCTCTTATAAGCCCATGGCGTAAATGTCTTAATGTTTCAAATCTCAAATTGCAAATATCCAATAGCTCAAATTGCAAATATCCAATAATCTTACAATCGTAGAGGCATAAGCCATACAAAAAAAACTTTTTGACAGATAGACGCAGTTCGCGGGCTGACAAAAGAGCAAGTAACAGTCTTGATGCTCTCAACCGGCAAGCTCAGAGCACGCAAGGGAGGGTTGCGCAGACGGCCCACTTAACGCTTCTGCGTCGCGTTGGCCATACCGATTCGTGCCTTTAGGGAGTTTTACCCTTAGTATTCGCGCGCTCGCTGATACGGAACGGGAACTTCCGTCCGCGCTTTTCTGCGTCTATCAGCTGCTAGAGCATGCTGGCTGTGCTGACCAATGGACTGCGCTGAAACCGCCATGTTGAGTGTTTGCGTTCGCGGGAATTTTGAAGGCGGGAATCACATCCGCGCTTCACCCACGTTGTACAATAACAAATTATTGCGCCGACGAGTACCTATTGACATGTTGGCACAGCCAATCCATTTTTCGTCGTCCTTCAGAATAACGGCTCCATACTTTCAGATGTATTTGAGAAATAGGTTTTGCCTTGAGAACTCCTTCCATACAGCTCGTCGATTTTCCATATAACATAAAAAACCCGAAAAGAATAAATAATAGATAGAATGCTTAACTTGTCCCAAGAGAATTTGACCTTTTTGATTATTGAGCTTTCAACAATAATATATAAACAATAAAGCCAGAATACTGGTTTGAGAACCGACAATAGAAGCGATGTCTTAACCTAATTACCTCCAGTCAGACCGCGTATTTTTTTTTGACGGGCATTCGTGAAAAGGAGAGGAGCTGCTTACAAATAAAATCAACAGAAAACAAACAAGTAATTTTGCAGTATGAAAACTGCAACATTACAGATTCTTTTTTTTTTTGTTTCAGGAATTCTATACATTAACTTGAGTATTGGACGTTAAATGAGATTTTGAATTTGATTTTATTTTAATTTAAAACTCTTAAATTTCAAAACGATACACGCTAAAATAACGTTTTATCAAACAAATTTTTCCCCTGAATTACATTTACAAATTTTCCTAGAACCACTTTACGCTAGGATGCATATTTTTGGTTCAAATCGTAAAAAATAACATTGAACATAAACAAATTAAATTTATGGAAAAACTAAACAAGTTGCAATAAAATGCATATTAAGAAAATTGTTTTTTTATAGGATGCGCACTTTTTTTCAATTATAAAAACAAGACAAGGAAAATACGTCTGTTTTTAATATCAATGCATATTATGAATTGTAATAATATAGATTTATTGAAATGATGTAAAATTTCCACGGTAGATAAGGATAAAATTAAATGCAAAATCAGGAAAAAATATTAAAGTAATCATGATAAATGTACAGAAATAAATGTAATATACATTTTATATAATAATGTTAAACATATAATGTAGGACAAAATCGAGTGCGAAGCACGAGGTACGTGTTGAGAATGTATTCGTTAAAGCCGAAGGAGCTTTAAAAAAAGAGAATTCACAATCACCAAATTACAGTTGTCGATGATTTGACTTTTAATTTTAAAATGTCTGTGCACAATTGTGGGGGAAATACAAAGACCGAGCGCGCAGCGCGAGGTAAATATATGATCGAGCGCGAAGCGCGAGATCCAACAGCCGCGCGCCCTAGGCCGCGCCTTCATCACTTTTGAGATTAACAGATAAAATAACTCATACTGACTATAACTCATAACTCATACTCATACTGTGAGTTGAAAAAGGTAATATTTAAAATAAGGGTTCAAAATTTTGGAGTTACGGAATTCAAGAATCACTGTAAAGGCTGTCCCACAAGTTTTTCGTCCATTCATCTGAAGTTATTATTTTAGATCAACACTCGAAAATAATTAATCAAACTACTTGAAATATGCTATTAAATTGTTAATTTTATACTGTCGAAGATTTTGGCATAGTTCACAATCGATTTATCAACGTTGATTCCAAATAGTAAGAAATAGCCGTGACTATTATTGCATAATATTTGTTATCAAATGTGAGGTCATCCTCCATATTCATGTACCTTTCTATAAAATGAGAGGATATTTTTAAATGATGGAGATAGAATCAAAAAAATCGTTTAAATACGTATCTTTTCGATATTTCAAAATATTTTCACCTGTTATGTTTATATTTTGAATAGATTTTTGAAATTCTTACTGATTTTTGTTTTCGTATGTCACGTCATTTCATCCATCAACATGGTTGGAGCTATTCCTTTTTAAAATGCACACCCACCTTAAATACATTCCTTGAGTTATATATTTTCATACTCAATAAGGTTAGCCTTATATATATAAAAAAAAATATATATATATTTTGGCTGGTTTGAAACGTTTTTTTATTTCGAAAATCTCATTGTCTAAAATGGTCAACTTTTTGGTAATCACCCTAGAAATCTAAGAATCATGTGATTTCTGCTAGACCAGAGTAGAACGTGAAATGAGAAAGAAAATTGTTAGTGGTACTATAATAAATTTATTTTTTACGTTTAAGTATTATAGAACAAAGGAAAATAGCAAATGTAGTACATTTTTCGTAACATGTTATATGAAAATCTCGTTTTCTTCTAAAGGTTACTTTTTAAGGAAAAATTGAGCAAACTGTATCATATTTCTGACGATTTTTTATTCTTTCTCAATGGAATAATTGATCTATAATAATTATCGATCACTTATTGAAGAATTTATGCGAGCAGAAATGTTTGTATTTTTTATAACCAACTTCACATTGTTTAGAATGTATGTGCCTAGACAGTGTAAAGTTGGTTTTGTTAATTTAAGTGTTTCTGCTCGCCGTCGTTTTCCTTCCGTTGATGATTCGTCGACAAGTTTATAACTTATCTAGTCCGTTAACAATCGCGCGTAGGATGGAATAAATCTTTCACCCAGAAACTTGAGCAATACGATTTTCATCATCTCCTTTAAAAATAGCGTTCACCTTCACTTCGTTAAATGTGGTAAGCCCACACTTGTAGTTATTTACTACAAGAAACTATCCACCTAGAAACACTACCCGAATCGGGTAGTGTCACGCCTACCCTGAAAGGGAAATGGCTTAATGGTATACTTTCTTACTTACACTGATCTTTGCAGAGATCAGAGTTTCAATGGATTTAATATTTTATTAATAATCAATAAGTTTTAAGTAACTTAAAAATAATTGCCTCATTTTCAAAGGTCTACTCTGATTTTGCTGGATGACAGGTCAGTTCATTCATTAATTTTAAACAATATTTCAACTTACTTGATTCACTAGTTGACTATTCGGGCTTACGCCGTCTGAGACTTGGATACTTGGAATCTTGAAGCCACTGCAAGGAGGTATAAGATTTACATCTTCAACTGTTTCTTTCCCTCCGCATAGACGAAAGTCCAGGTAGTAATAGAACCTCGTTTTGACCTAGCAGGAAATGCACTATTTCTGGATTTTCCATGAAATTTGACATAGATCGATGAAGACCTTTTTTTAATGAGAAAAAAATATTTAAACTTTGCAGATATCTTGTTCATATGTGAAGCAAGCTTTCCACAAGGTCTCTCTCTCCAGGCGCAAAATTAAGTGAACCAAATTTAAAGCTGAAGATGGATAATAAAATTCAATAACTAGGCTGATATTAAACTTATCGCAATTTTTTTCTACAATAGGCGGTAGGTAACCTGGAGAAATGCTTATAGGGACAATTTAGGTTCACTGGAATGATTATTTAAAAATCTTCTAATTTCTATTTTTTTCGATTAACTGCTACCTATACAAAAGTAGTCAAACAAATCTTTTTTGTGCAGAATAAGATGCCGAACATTTTTCTCTATTCAACTATTTTTCACTAAAATTAACCCCTTCATGAAAAGGCAGAACTGCTCTGTGCTTAAATATGTTCCAACCACATTCACCTATTTGGTTGTCAGTTAAGTTATTATGCAAATAAAATCGATTCCTTGAAGAGATTCAATTAACCTCCCTTTTTTCATATAACGAAATGGAGTTAACCCGAAAATAAAATATTATTTTGGAAGAAAATACACAAAAATGATCGTTCAAAGCCTTTCGAAGAGGTTAAGTTCATAATATCAATGTATCTTTTCAAATAAAATAAAAATATTTTAAATATTACTCTTTGAGAGAGCATAAAAAGGTAAGTTTGAGAGGTGCAACGACTCTGCGCCGCCACCAAGGAAACATGAAAAATGGAATATGTTGTATTTTTTTGCTCTTTTTTTTTTAATTTCAGCTACAAAAAGTTTTTTGCTCTCTAAAATTCCGCGAAAAAGGCGGCGACGCCAGCACGGCATCGACTCAGCGCCGCCCCCTGTGAAAACTCATTAAAAATTATTATAATCAGAAGACCCTTTAGAGTAGATTTTTTTCCTCTCCGATGGCATACAATACGTATCCCCAAAAACTACCCCTAAGTCATACATACCAACCCCTCCTGAACAAAAATGGCCAAAAATGTAAAAACAACTTTAAACAATGTAAAGATTATTCAGAACTTTAAATTGATTACTAACTTCATTGACAATTACCCGTTTCATAATTTACTCTAAAAAACTACCCTTTGACGTAAACTAATGTAGCGAAACTTACATATGCTTATGAAAACCGCATCAAGAATTATAATATTCAGAAAACACTGTTACCGGAGACTTTTTCCCTTTTTTGCTCCTCGATGGCTAGTATTACGTGTCCCAAAAAACTACCCCTGACAAGCTATCACAATACAAAATTTTCTAAAAGTATTAAAACAAGTTCAAGCAATGTAAAAATGATTCAGACCTTTAGATTGATTACTTTCAACTTTATCCCTTCTATAATTTACCCTGAAAGTACCATTCAACTTTTCCCTTCAACGTAAATGCATGTTATGAAACATATATATACTTACAAAAGATCAAAAACAGTGTAGCTAATACCAAATACTTATCTTTTATGAAAAAATTAAATTAAATTGATAATTAATAAATTAAATTAAATGAAACGATAACTTTACAATCTACAGAAGTTTAACTGCCCTAGACAATACCGTTTATCAGCAGTATGTACATCATTACAGGTAAGAATTTTTTATATACTAAATTTAGCTCCAAGAATATTGATTGAAATGATAAAACTATCATTAATTATTATATTAATGTTCAAACAGAATTTAAATCCAAGAGTTCTAGATTATTTCGCTACTTGAATAATAGATTCCCAATTCTTTTTGCTCCTCGAAATTAAAACACCAGATTATTCTGCTACTCGAATAATAGAAAACGAATTTTTTTTCTCGTCAAAATTGAAATATTGGATTTTTTGCTACTCGAATTCGATGCTCCAGATTATTCTGCTACTCGAATAATAGATTCCCCATTTGTTTGCTCGTCGAAAATAAAGTACTCGAGAATGAAGTACCGGATTTTTTCGATACTCGAATAATAGATTCCCCATTTTTTTGCTCGTCAAAAATAAAGTACTGAATTTTTTGCTACTCGAATTCGAAATTCGAGATTATTCTGCTACGCGAATAGTAGATTCCCCATTTTTTTGCTCGAAATTAAAGTACCGGATTTTTTTCTACTTGAATTCGAACTTCCAGATTATTCTGCTACTCGAATAATAGATTACGGATTTTTTTGCTCCAACAAATTAAAGTGATTGATTTTCTTCTACTAGAATTCGAAGTTCCAGATTATTCTGCTACTCGAATAAAAGATTACTGACTTTTTTGCTCTTACAAATTAAATACCGGATTTTTTGATACTCGAATTCAAAGTTCAAGATTATTTTTCTACTGGAATAATAGATTTCCGATTTTTCTGCTCCATGTAATTAAAGCACCGGATTTTTTTGTACTCGAAATCGAAGTTCCAGATTATTCTGCTACTCGAATAATAGAAAACGAATTTTTTTTTCTCGTCAAAATTGAAATATTGGATTTTTTGCTACTCGAATTCGATGCTCCAGATTATTCTGCTATGCGAATAATAGATTCCCCATTTGTTTGCTCGTCGAAAATAAAGTACTGGATTTTTTGCTACTCTAATTCGAAGTTCCAGATTATTCTAGAACTTCAAATTCAAGCAGCAAAACAAACCGGTACTTTATTTTCGAGAAGCAAAAAAATGGGAATCTATTATTCAAGTAGCAGAATAATCTGGTACTTCGAATTCGAGTAGCGAAAAATCCGGTACTTTAATTTTGACAAGCATAAAAATTCGTTATCTATTATTCGAGTAGCAGAATAATCTGAAACTTTGAATTCGAGTAGCAAAAAATTCGGTACTTTAATTTTGACTAGCAAAAAAATCCGTTATATATTATTCGAGTAGCAGAATAATCTGGAACTTCGAATTCAAGTAGAAAAAAATCCGGTACTTTAATTTCGAGCAAAAAAAATGGGGAATCTACTATTCGCGTAGCAGAATAATCTGGTACTTCGAATTCGAGTAGCATAAAATCCGGTACTCTAATTTTGATGATCAAAAACATTCGTTATCTATTATTCGAGTAGCAGCCTAATCTGGAACTTCGAATCCGAGTAGCGAAAAATCCGGTACTTTAATTTTGACGAGCAAAAATTAGGAATCTATCATTCGTGTAACGGAATAATCTGGAACTTCGAATTCGAGTAGAAAAAATTAGGTGCTGTAATTTTGACGAGCATAAAAATTCGTTATCTATTATTCGAATAGCAGAATAATCTAGAACAGACATGCCCAACTCGGGGAAATATCCTCCGGGAACACATGTTCCGCGTCCCCTACTCTTTCCCCTAGGGAGCGAGAGAGGTGGTAGATGCATGCGCGTGGTAGACGCGTACGTCACAGAGGAGAGATTCTCGCAAGCGTTTACCACCAGTCCCGCTGTCTAGGAGAAAGAGTAGGGGACGCGGAACATGTGTTCCCGGAGGAAACTTCCCCGAGTTGGGCATGTCTGAACTAGAACTTGAAATTCGAATAGAAAAAAAATCCGGTACTTCATTTTTAAAAAGGAAAAAAATGGAGTATCTATTATTCGAGTAGCAAAATAACCTGGAAATTCGAATTCGAGTAGAAAAAAATCCAGTACTTCCATTTCTAGGAGCAAAAAAAATCCCTCATCTATTATTTGAGTAGCAGAATAATCTGGGAATTCGAGTAATGGAATCATTTTGGACTCTTGGACTTTAAATTCGGTTTGAACTTTAATATAATAATTAACGAAAGTTTTATAATTTTAATCAATATTTTTGGAGCTGAATTTAGTACACTGGGAATCCCATTCAAGTCAGGTTACGGGCATGCTCCTAAATGGCCTTGAACTAAAGCGAACACAACATTCTCTCGCTTAGAATGTAAACAGTCAGTGGCGTGTGAACCATTTCCCAATATTACGCAATATACTCGCGTGACTACCCGCGCACTGCGCCTTTGCCCCTACGTGTCTGGTGTTTTCTCATAGTTAAGTAACCCCCTCTCGACCCCGAGGGGCATCACATACTGGTGATGAAATTTATTGTCTAAGGCAGTTAAACTTCTGTAGATTATAAATTTATTTTTTTATTTAATTGAATTAATTAATTATTAATTCAATTAATTTTTTCTATAAAAGATAACTTTGCGGCATTTGCTGCACGGATTTTGACCTTTTGTAAGTATACATATGTTTCAATACATCCATTTACGTTGAAGGCAAAAGTTTAATGGTACGTTCAGGTTAAATTATAGAAGGAATAAATTTCCAAGAGGGAAGTAATCAATCTAAAGGTCTGAATCATTTTTATATTGCTTGAACTTGTTTTCATACTTATAGAAAAAATTTTATTGTGAGAGGGTTTTTACACTTTTAGAAAATTTTTGATCATGATGGGTTGGTATGTTTGACTTTGGGGTAGTTTTTGGGGACACGTAGTATGTGCCATCCGAGAGCAAAAAAAGAGAAAAAAAGTCTCTTCTAATGGGTTTTCTGATATTAATCATTTTTAATGAGTTTTCATAGGTGGCGACCCTGAGTCGATGCCGTATTAGCCGTGCCGCCACCATTTTCTCGGAAATTTAGAGAGAGAAAAAAATTTCAGCATAAAATGAGAAAAAAGGCGGAAAAAATATAGCGTCAACTGAAATTACCGAAATTTTTATAAAAATGTCAGTTAGGCGCTTATGCCTTTGCTTTTCAGAATTGGGAACGGAAATATAGGTGGCGCTGCGATTGCCTCCTGTCATTTATGAATAAAATGGCGGACGTAACCAGGTCTGTTTGCATTGTGAAGCCGCAGCCTTGGATCATTTTTTGCTGGACTATAATAGAATTCGAAAGTATTTTAGGTAACACGATTTATTTCTTGCGGAATAGTCGCAAAAGTGATGGTTTTTCTAACGCGTCGAACTATACGACTTTCGATACTCTTATCTATATAAACAACATCGTTAATTTAATTTATTTAAAGAACATTATATGGAATTTACAAGGGCGTACCTGGAAAAAAACCCAGTTCAAAAAATGTATGTTTAAATGAGTAGTATTTCCTAAAACACTTGTTTACATTATTCTAGAATATGAATAATTTACTTTAGATACTAAAATGTTTAAAGCAAATGTTAACTCCTACCGAAAGGAAATTTAAGGATCATCTCAGGTGAAAATGTCAGGCCGGATCATACTAATTTCAGTAAATTATCAGTCTCTATTTGAATGATTTCGTCTCTAGAGATCGCCTGAAAGATTCGGGTCCTTTTTTATGTTTTACTTTATGGCGGTCTACCCTTGCGGACTTACGAAACATGATCTATTTTGAACTTATCCAGGCAAATTTTATATATTTGTAATTTTATAGATCCTGATTTTGTAACTTTCAAATCTCCTATTTCAAAACTAAAAACTGAGATTCTTTAGAGTTTTTCTCGCCCGCAAGCGGTTTAAGAATTTCATAAGTAATAACGAAATAAGTTTCTTCCTCGTGATGTTTTAAACGAATATTTTTCCTTAAGCTGAAAAATCAACATTATTCAGAATTTAATGTTAAGGTAGTATTAAGAAATCTATTTTTATTTTAAGAGACCAATTACTGTAATATTATTCAATAGTTTCTTTAACATAAACAGGTTGGCAGACTCCCGTGGTCCAAGGTCCGATCCCCGGAAAAGGTGGTGGAGCCTCAGGAAGTCACGGAATGCGAAGCCAGCACCCTCCCATCGGATTATGTGTCAGTGTTCTCAAGTGAAGTGTCTCAAAGTGCGGAAGTGAGCTCGGTACAAACCCCCAGTGCGTCGTACCGTCCGGTTACAATAACCCCCCTCCCATCTTCGCGTGTTATATCTCGGTTCAGTGTCCCGGGCGTGACCCCATTTTCAATTGTGCAATCCGTGGTACTTGGACTCAATGAGTGACAACTGCCCTCCCATGAAAGGTCTAAATCGTCCCAACTTGTTGAAAAGCATCGCGACAAAGCGGAAGAGAGCGATTTAGGCTCAGTTAAACGCCCCTCTTGTTTTGATTGTATCCATTACGCACCCGTATTGCAAAGACTATAGGCCCCTTCGCGACTTACATGCCGTAATCGCCAGCCACCAGAATGCGAACTTTGGCCGACTCGAAGATGAACTTTCCTCCTCGCAGTGTCGCATTAGTAAACCCCCTTCCCCCTCCGCGCTCGACAATTTGAGATTGGACACCTTTAAAGTTCTCGCGGACTATCTGTTTACAGTTAACCCTTTAAGTGAACCGGGCGAGGACGCCCCTTCTCTTTCTGGAGACAATTTGAATTCCACGTTCCCTGTCAAAATCGAGAATCTAGACGGAACACGTCCTCTAGATACTTCTCAACTTTCGTTGCTTTCCACATCTGATCCCGAGTTTCCGGCTTATAATCACACGCCGTTGAAAGAAAAATGCTTGGTGTAGGCGTCCGAGGTCTCCGAATCAGAGGACCTTCTAAGTATCCATCCCTCGCTATTAAAAGAGTCCCCTGAAGCTAAAAGGCCCCGTATTACGCTCGACGAGAAGCTTAGTCTGCGCGTGAATATCGGGCATTGCGTCAGATCAGACTCCCGGGAAGCGGGTCAGTCGGTCAGAGGTTTGGTCGATAGGTACCAGAGAGCACAAGCTTCTCGCATCCTTTTTTTTCATGCCCAGGAGGCAGCGTACCTTGGCGGAGTCGAGCGAAACAATTCCAGTATAACCTGGCCCTTCATCATCAGACCCCTGCACGTTCAGAACCGACCTTCCGTTCGGTAATTGTGTGGCCCGACCAGGTAGTAGCATACGAAGCAGAATCGAGAAGGAAGAGGCGGCGGAGGGAGTGAGACCCACGATCCAAGGAAACTCGCCCCCACAGCAGAAGTGAGACCCACCCAAGGAGTTGCACGATTAAAACTTTAACAAAACTTTACCCACCAAAACCAATTGGCCGTTCTTAGGGCCACCAATTTATCTAACAAAGGAATCTTTCTTGCGGCAAGCTATCTGGACCTCTCTCCATCCCGGCCATTTTGTACTATCCCAACAAAATTATATAATTAATTTTTTTATCTATAAATAAATTAATTGAGTGCTACAATTTTTTAGTCTTTCTGTACCAGTAGGGACGTTATGAAAATATCTTCATAAGCTGCTTTTTATTAGAAGTAATTACCGAAAATGGGTTATAATTTGTTTAGGTAATGTACCTTCTGAATTTTTTTCTCTTGTTTCAGCGAAATGATAGGATTTGTGACATTTTCCAGGTAAGAAATTGTAAATTATAAACAAATTTCTAATATAGAATTTATAAGAAGTATACAATTCTATATTTTATATATATATTTTTTATATTTTATTTTAAACATAAATTATTATTTTTATTATTATTTCAATTTTATTTTTAAATAAAAATAAGAGTATTGAAAGTCGTTTCGTTAGACACGATAGAAAAACGGTCACTCTTTCGACTATTCCGCGAGAAATAAATCAAGTTATCTAAAATCCGTTCGCTCTCTACCAAAGTCCTATGTAGCTTTAGTAATAAAATCGCTATTTTCACTCAGTATTTATTAGTCTTATTTCAGTAAGAACCGCGAAAAACGTTCAAGGTCCCGGCTTAAAAATGTAAACTGACCGGATTACGTCCGCCATTTTTATTCGTAATTGACAGGTGGCAATCGCAGCGCTGCCTAGATTTCCGGTCCCAATTTCAGGGCGGATTTAATAACTAAACCTAGATTTGTTTAATTTGTCACTGATTCACCAACAAATCGTGATACACACGTGTAAGTAGTGTCGAAATATGTCTTCTTACATACATTTTTTTTTCAGAACAACGTGCCTAACAAGTTTGAAATTAAGGTCGGAAGAAATAATATTTTGGAGGATTCTTATCGCATTATCAGTTCAGTTAACAGGGTCGACATTTTGAAAACGAAACTGTGGGTGGAATTCGAGGGAGAGGTTGGACTAGATTATGGAGGACTTGCGCGAGAATGGTTCTTTTTATTATCAAAAGAAATGTTTAATCCATACTATGGTCTCTTTGAGTACTCTGCCATGTAAGTTAATTTTTATTCTCTCTATTGTGATTGCTAAGACACAAACTTTTTTCCAACTATTTATAACATATCCCGTAACCCTACGCAGTTTTCTTTCCCTGCCCATCATAGTATTCAGAGGTCTTTGGGGCTGAAAGCTGATCACAATCTCGGAAATTGTATATATTTTACCCAACCAAAATGAAATTGAAAATTTTTAATTCCAATTATAAGTCTGATGAAATAATATTTCTATTCTTTTTAGTCTACTACCACAAACCCTGACCCTAACCAGTTTTTGGAAGTATACCATCTGGAACGTTCATCGAAATTCTGGACGTTTTGCAATCTTGGATTAAGTTGTTAATCAAGAAGAATCTGTGCTCCCCCCCCCCCCTCTTCCCTCCCAGTTGCAGTTTTTCTTCACAGAAGAAATGCCCTGTCTGCAAACATAGTTCTTATCGCAGAAAATGAAATATTATTATTAAATTTAATGTGTAAGTTAACTTTATTATAATTAAGAATAATAAATGCATTTTTGATCAAAAGTCGATTGTTTGAATAACTTTAATCAAGGAAATTTGTAAGAAAAGTTTTATTGCTAATCACAATGACTAATTTTCTCAGGATTATTATTCTCATCGAAAAATGTTACATTCGATGTTTATTGCCGTCAATAAAACAAGAACCGCAAAGAAATTTAATTTAATACTTGAAAGTTACAGGTATTTAGGTATATTTTCTGCCTTATTTTTTCAAGGCTTTTCTTAATTCTGGTTGTATTTTGGATTGTTTTAGGATTTTTGAATTTTTAAATAAATAGTCAGACCATTTATTTTAAAAATATTTTTATGTATCTACTTTATAAAATTCAAATTTGTACACATGAGGCTTGAAACCGGCCACACCGTTGCACAGATCGACTTGAAAAGTTATACACGTGTAGATTAGGCACTAAAGATGGTTCCTACGGCAACGAGAATCGCTGATTAATAATAGTTTTCGTTAAGTGAATAATGTAAAATAGCATTGTCCCGAAAGGTTATGCACATGAACAAAAGCATGCAACTTAGGTCTTCTGTTCCACGACTTTACATCTCACGCCGTCAAGGTGGTCGCGGAATACTGAATCTTGAATGTCTTCACAACAGGATTATTCTGGGTACAGCACATATGGTCGCAAACGGACAAGATACTCTTCTTAAAATGGTCAGGAAACACGAAGTTGTGGGGAAAGGGTCGTTTCTGTACAAAACAGCGGAGGAGGCTGCTGAAACACTCGGCCTTGACTTCAATATCAGGGTGAGCAAAATGCATCAAATCTTATCCATCTTTAATACTCACTCCTGAAGGCTTGCATTAAGAAAGCACAGGAAAGAAACATCCGCGAACAGCTCCTTGACAAGAGGATGCACGGTATCTTCCACAGAAATGTGGAAGATCAGTCGATGTCGTACGAGCTAACATTTGCTTTCCTTAGATCAGCCGGATTGAAGTCGGCCACGGAGGGCTTCATTTTGGCATGTCAAGACGATGTCATTTCCACTCTATCATACCGTCGCCACATTTTGAGCTAAGACATTCCCAATGATAGCTGCAGAGCGTGTCATGAACACCCCGAGTATCTATGACACATCCAAAGGCACAATGCATATACTGGAACTTCATATTCTCGACAATTGTTTCTGTGGCCCACTCGAGGCCGGACATAGTTCTTCTGCATTTTCCCCGCAAGTGTCCCAGCATTTTGTTGAAACACAGGGATGCTTTTCAGGCTATTAACCCGTGAAACCTTGGCACCTGAGAGAGCGCCGATGATCAAGACGAACATGGTTCGTTTCTCGAATTCAATGAGAACTATGTCAGACCTTGAATGTGCAACAGAAACAATTGTCGAGAATATGGAGTTTCAGTATATGCGGCACTTGTCATTTTCGACAATTGACTCTATTTCCCTAGGAGCGTTTAGCGAGGCGGTATTAGGACATCGGGAATGTCTTGGCTTAAAATGTGGCGACGGTATGCCGTGCATCCTCTTGTCGAGGAGCTGCTCGCGGAAGTTTTTCTCCCGTGCTACCTTAATCCGGGCCTTCAGAAGTGAGTACTCGAGCTGAGTACTCCCGCATGAGTTGGACAACTAGATAGTATGTGTCCTATATGCCGGCGAAACCCTCGTGTGTCTTGAGGACACGAAGCGACCCAAGGCACGCGGGTATGGCTTTAAGGTTACGAACTAGTGATAGTTTCGTACCTCCAAGAGCACCTATCACAAGGACAATTACTTGTACCGAATATTTTGGGTACAGTCGTTGTAGCTCTCTTTTAGGGTCTTGATACCTCTCATCTTTTTCTTTCTCCTTTGCAGTGATGTTGTATCCGGACGGAGCCGAGAATTCGATCACGAATATAGTTCGTTTCTCGAAGTCTTGGAGAACAATGTCAGGCCTCGATTGCGCAACGGAGACTGCTGCCCGAAAATCGTAGTTCCAGAAAATTTGGCACTTCTCGTTTCGGACAAATCGACTCTATCTCCCTTGGAGCTTTCGGCAGGGAAGGGTCGCGGCCAACACCGTAAGAGCGACAAAGATGGTAATAAAGCACTCTTAGGGCCGCATTATGTCTGTAGATATACGTCGTTCCCGCGTGGGTCGGACACCCTGATAGTATGTGTTCTAGGTACTCAGCGTGTGCATGACACGCTCTGCACCTATCACTGGGAACTTCTTGACATAAAATGCGCTCACGGTATGCTAAGGTGGAAATGGCACCGTTCTGGCATGCGAAAATAAATCCCACTGTACCTGAATTAAGCCCTGATGATTTGAGGAAAGCAAAAGTCTGCTCCTTCGACAAGGACTGTTTTTCTACATTTCTGTGAAAGTTTCGGTGCATTTTCTTGTCGAGTAGCTCTTGGTGAAAATTTTCAACCTCTGCTTTCTT